>DWPW01000446.1:0-11572 GCA_018252015.1 Astraptes brevicauda
ATTATTCAATTATAGAGCGTTAATGAAATATTTCATTGGGGGTACTCTTTTGAGCTGGGCCCTATGGCACAAAGCTGTATTTTGTTTTACATAATAGATATCCTTTAAATTAATACATCACAATACATTGATATATTGCCCTATCAACCATAATCTCCTAAACATATGTAATAAATTGCTAATCTGTTATTGTGTGTTACCTGTGGACATCTGAAATTAACTCCAGATAAAATGAGAATCCTACCCATAACTGGCCACAAATACACTGTTACCTCTGAAGAGTTGGTTGGAACGCGTAGAATAAGTAGATATACTTAAGGGAGACATCTCTTTCCAATCTCTTCAAGCCAAAATACGACAGCGCTTAAATCTGCTGTTATTTTTATTATCAATCTCTTTTCGTTATCTTCTCCTTCTCATGACAATATTGTGTCGATAATCTTATAGATACAAAGATAGTCATGTACAATATCCCAAAAAAAAGTATCCAACTTTTTCAAAGAAATACAACATTCTCAACAAAATATTCCGAATTTCCTGCGTCATGTCATCTGACACCTAAACATTAATATTCCATTAAAGCACTTACCAAACCATGTACTACCTTATAAATTGTTTTAGTGCCTTATTAATATCGTTTAAACGATCGTTCAATCATCTTCGTGATATTTTCGTAAAGGTATACGTTGTTGTTACGTTTTACGTTATACAATTTAACCTACCTATTGTTTTATGTATAAGGCATAAAATAGTAGGATACATTTAAATTTTTATAGGTTACATATAATTCATAGGATATTATTATGTCATATAGTAAGTAGGTCGGAAGAGTATCATGGGTGTTTTTATGTTATGGAAGTAGTAAACGACGCAGCCCACCTGATGGGACACTTCCCATAGACGGCAGAATTAGGTGTGGGGGTGGTCCCGCCGAAGTCGAACCACAAAGAGTTCTACCACCTTTAAACTGTCCTGTGATGTATCCTGTGATATGTTCATAAGGCAAAGCTGCCATAATCATCAGAAGCTCACAATATAGTCAAGTGGATTGTGGTCAGTTAAGAATGGTAAGATTTATATAATATGGAAGTGGCAAACGAGCATGTAATCCATCCATGGACATCCGTTATGAACCCCAGATAAATTCAAGAATCCTACCTGAGGTTAACAATAAATGCTTTGCCACTCCTGAGAACTAAGATGGAAAGCCTCAGATAAGTATGTCTTTTCAGCAAGCTTTTTCAGTTCTGATTCGTCATTCTTACAATAGTGTTCCGGTCTCTTCTGAGTGAGATGGGCAGAAGCCATAGTCCCTCGCGCTGGCGGAATGTGAGCTGGTAGATTTTACAACCGTTTGAGAACTTGTTTTAGCCGAACTAAAGTAAAAGACAAAAAAATCTGGTACGTATATAACTTAAGATTTAAAACTTAAAAACAAAATTCCGTTTTTTTTTACTATTACTGCCTTTTTAAGTATTTTTCTTGTAAACATTATTAACCCGAAAAGTTGGCGATATTTCGTAAATAAAAGTTGTAGCAAAAAATAAAACAGCTGCAATTAATTCATTGTCTAGTTTAACGTTTGATTAATTGTTCACAGAATCCGCCACGATCTCATGACTTGGGGAGATCGTTTCACAGAGAAAGAAGCCGATTACGCCTTGGACGAAGCGCCGATTGTTCAGAAAGGGGGCTACAACATGATTGATTACAAACAATTTTGCACGAAACTCTGCGGTCTCCGAAAGACCGACAAAACAAAACTTCAAGCAAAATAAAACAAAAAATGTGACAACTTTCCGTTTGAAAAGCTATAAGCCGAAACTGTTTTCGAAGTTACATGATAATTTGTACTTATTACAAACGATTAAGCTAATTAATGCAATGAGCAAGAACACAGTAATTAAAATATGTATCTCCGGTTTTAGTTGATTAGTCGATTTCATTGAATTACATACAAGAGCCCATCATGTGCAAAGTCTTGAGGTAATATTAATAAGAATGTATATCATCCTTGCATCACACCTTGCTTAAAAGGTTTCATGAAGCCTGGATATCTATATGAATTTAGTTATCTGTTATGGATCTTGGTGCTAATATATTCGTATCTTTGAAGTTTTTCTACGAGCGAAAGAAACCTTACAGTCAAAGATATGTGTAGAAACTGTAACGTATTGTCATTGAACAAATAAGCTGAACTTCATACGTGTTTAAATTATATACGTAGCTGATATGACGTCACTAAAATAATTTAGGCTAGTACATCGCCTTGGCTACGTTCCACTTATGGACAAGTCTTTCTCCGTAACTCAAGATATTGAGTAACCTCTATTATACTAGTCTAATACAGATTAGTGGAGATAAATAAATTTTATGCAAAATATTGTATGTCCTCACGTAAATTACTAGTTATTGAACGTAAAATGTATTTTACTTTTACGTACCAGAGCACAAAGTTCAAACTTAAGATAAAATTTTAGGAACCTTTTTAATGTTTATAAAAATAAAAACTACTTTACAAACAACTTTATTGTCATACCTTAGCCGTAAGATCCCTTTTTTAATTTTATACTCCCTTATCTAACTCTTCCTAAGTTTTAACATCTTAAAACGTCTTTATTTTTAAAAGCACAGCGATAACGTAATAGATGTAAAAATGTGTGTTACAAAATATTTTTTGAACGTCGGACATCGAACTCAACACCTTCAGCGCAGTAACAAAATTATAGCTATACAATAACATTGAACAAACTAATTTTAGTAATGGTCATCATTTGAAAATGAACTTTATTTTAGTTTAACTACACTCTCTGCAAAATCTAATCTAAATGGAATTGGTTTTACACTTGAAATTAATTATGTTTTGCGAAATGTTGTTTGCTTAATTATGACTGTGTGTTTTAATAATAAATAATGTACATGATCCAAACAAATTTGTTTTGAATTATTCAACGATCCTATTCCTAGTGTACTCTATAGGTTATTAAATGTGTCAATATAAAGGAGGAAAACTATAAAATATATTCATTTAAACCAGCCATGTCATTGATTTCAAAATAAGAAAACAATATACAATTACGCCACAACGACGCGTTGCAAAAAAAAATTAAGTGTATGTCAAGGAAATTTTAAGATTTTTTTTTTGTTATGGAACATCAGTAATCAACCCCAGATACCTGTTAGTTAGTATCGTCCATGTATTCTCTGTCGCAAACATGGACGGTACTAACAAATAGTATTATTACTATTTGTTAGTACCGTCCATGTTTGCGACATCGAGGACGAGATAATAGGTATAATGACATAAGATCACAAGAACTTGGAAACAACAATATTCCACGATTATTAAAATGTACTCTAAATAAATACTAAAAAAGTCTTGTTGTTAGTGATAGTGACTTACTGCAATAGTCGAGGCAGTAACCGATCCTTTTATAGACAAATAACTCAAAGAACTCAAAATATCTGTCTAAAGACCTATAAAACATTTGCAGTATAATTTTGTGGTATAATCGCACAGACTATTAATGCAATTATTTCTTGAAAGAAACGCCGAGGCGTTTTAATTAAAGCTAATTTAGTTGTAAAAGACACGGAAGTTTCAAGTGATGAATTACTGTCGGCTATAGTGCTGGATTCTGAATGAAATTTAAATTAATTTTCAGTTGCTCATAGAAAGTTTCGTAAGATGTAGGTTTTGCATTTTATAATCTACTGTGCTAATTCCATGGAATAATAACGGTGATAAAAATATTTCAAGCATGGAGGATGTTTACCATATTAAATAATTCAATTATCATTGTAAGCTTCTTCTTACTCTGAAGTAAAACAGAACTAAGCCATAGATTTCCATCGATATATTAAATAGCAGCAGCACAAAGATAAGAAGAAGTTGGAGAGTTAGGAAGCAACGTCTTCCTACAAAGTTATCTACTGTCACTACATCATTCTTAATCAAGAAATTGTAAAACATCTCAGTCTAGAGCAGATCAGTCCAGTTGTATGATTAAATCTTAGGTAAAAAATACGTATTACTCACTCAAGATGCTCCTTATAGATGTCAAAGTCGCTGAAGACGATCTCCACGATTTGGTGAGGAGCGGCGAGGAAGGTGTATAGCAGGCAGGATATGTGGGCGGGGTAGGGGTGCGGGTAGTCTGGACTGCTAAAAGAACCGCGTTCCTTCCCATGGGTTGAAGTGTAGCGGATACAGGAACAACCTGGAAGATGAAAAAAATATTGCATATTGATGTTGACATACCTCATTGAGCGTTGTTTGTCAAAATACAATGAACACTATAAAGCAGATTTTTGGTGTTGTATTTATTGTTAGTCTTTTTTATTCAGTAAGTACTTCAAATTTCCAGGTTTGAATCTATGACATTAAACATTTATTTCGAATGTCATATGTGAATTTAATTTCCTTCATATTTAAGGGAAAATAGTAGAAAGTATGTCCACTTTTAAATACATTAATGGAAAAATAATTGTGATAAAAGTGAACTATAATAGAGCGCATCTATTTGGTAGCGTCTAGGGTATTTATACCAATATTATACTTAACCAGGGTTTAAGTTCATACTAAATAACAAAACAAAAACATCAACAATTTTTTTATTCAAAATTAGTTGAGTATTATTTTATAACGTATAAATTACCATTTTAATAAAATTGTATAACATAACACTATAGCTCAAAGAAATAAATTGCTATGAAAGTATCTCCTATAGAAACATCAAGCAGGGTATTATGAAGCATACACTTTAGGAATGCGAATAAAATGGTATATAATCAATATAGAAAACCGTGAAATACATTTGCGGTATAAGGCTATCAGAAAATATTGAAAAGGCTAAATAAAAAGCTGTTCTGAAAAGATACATATTGCGAATATGAAATGCTCTGCATAAGCTTTTTAGTAACGGATCTCCGTTTGCACAGAGTTTGAACGTGATGTATACTTTTTAAAGATACTTAAATGTTGAGGCACATTCAGAGATGTGTTCACAAATATTCACAACTTCATCATCATCGTCAATGATCATTTTGACGTTTTCCATGAACCCGTAATCTTTGCATATCTTTGCATATCCGATCAGAATGGAAACCGCTGCATCACATTTAATTATAATAAATATAATATATGTACTTAATTTATACTTTACAGAGAAAATATTATAAGTATTTTAATTTTGGATCTATTTAGTTTCATCCACTCTCGATTATAAGTAATCACCGTTACCGATTTGTGGTAATCAGTACCGGTGATTGAGCTTTTTTACAGTTTGGAAGTAGCAAACGAGCATGCAGTCCACCTGATGCAAGTGCAAGTGCCAGTGCAAGTGGCCACTGCCGCGTATGGACATATGTAATCAACCCCAGATAAGATAAAAGTCCTACCTAAGGTTGACTACAGATACATTGCTACCCTTGAGGGATAAGTTAGAACGCTTCCGACAAGTATGTCTCCCTTACCACACCCTTACATACACCCTTCAGACCAGTACAAAGCAGCACTTGACATTGCTGTTATAAGGCAATAAAAATAAGTGTGGCGGTGGTGGCGACGGAGTCGAACCGCAAAGAGTTCTAGCATCTTTGAAATGCTTATTGTCGGTTCAAAAACATCTGACACACTTTGGCCTCTTCGCATATTTTTCTCCTCTAATTCACAACTGAAAACATGGTAGAGTATGTAATTATTATTAATCTAACTTATGCTGCAATTATTTTACTATGGCATAAAAGGAATTCTCTTGACGCAATTTCCGGCAAATTACTCGTAAACTCTGTTCTACCAGCTTTCTTCTAGGAGAAAGGGATACACAAGATGTGTATTCGAGATTAGTTTTCATATTCAACTATAGTTTGGTCATCTCAACGTTATATGGGCTACATACACATTAAACTTTCATGCCTTAAAAATTCCAGGCTCTATTGCAAGCTATGTTTCGACTGTTCATAAATTTGAAAGTTTCCGGTATGCAAAGTTTGCTTCGCTGGAAATAGTCCGTTTTTCTTCATTACGAACAGCGATGAATAGGAGAACGAATAAATAATGTAAATGTATGTAAAGTAGCCTGTCTAGTGCCGTGAATGGGGGGAAAATTCCTAAAAATGATTAATGTACATAACGCGTGTACAGGGCTTATTTTTGGGAATCTACTCTTAGTCAATACTTCATTTGATTTGACTAACCTGAAGTTTTGAGAGCTTTCAGTTAATTTTTTTATTATGGAATTATTGAACGACAATATTCTTACACTCAAATTTGTTCAGTGAAAGTAAGAATATTCCTTTTTTGTTACGAACTTATATTACTAATGTAAATTAATGAGCATTCAGTCCATCTGGGTAAGTCATTATTGCTGCCAAAGAACTCCTTTGACGAACTCCATATGTAAGATGTTTGCCTTATATGTAAGTCAGCTGTTAATCCGCCTTTTCATCCTTCTATCGAAACACAAAAACGACTTGAACCTAAAAGCACGCGTAACTGTGATGTGTACTTTTTGATAGTAATTCTTTCCTGTAATTGGAATTAGAATATATTACAGTATTAAAAAGAAAATACCAGCTGCAAAATTAAAGCAGCAAATTTAAAGGTGGTAGAAGCTTTTGTGCTTCGATTCCGGCGGCAACATCGCCACACCTATTTCTGCCTAATAGCAGCAGTGTTAAACGCTGCTGTGCTCTGGTTTGAAAGGTGTGGTAAGGGAGACATAATTATTCAAGGCGTTCCAGCTTACTCCTCAGGGTTAGAAACACATCTGTGGCCGACCTTCGTGTCTCTCTTCTGGGGTTGATTACAGATGTCCATTGGTGGCAGTGACCACTTACCATCAGGTGGGCTGCATGCTCGTTTGCTATTTTCAAAAACATAAAAAAATCGCAGTACTATACTTTCTGTAGAATTACAGGTTCAACTATTGCAGGTATAACGGTCACCCACGAGGAAGAGTATGACAACATCGGTCTAAGTGAAAAAGAAGATATATTTTATATTTATATATAACTATTAAAATACTGAAAATATTCTTCACAATACATGTACTGAATAAAGTCACTGTTTGAATTTATGTATAGAATCTACAGAAAATGCATACCATATTATGAAACTTCAACTGAAGACTCGAATACATACACCGGAGTGTTATTACAGTCATTACCCGCTAAACACGACATATTCATACACTCACCTCCAACACATTGAGAGCTTAAGCGTACAGTGAATTAATTCACAGTTTGAATAGACACTCCGCAACACTCATCAGATCGTTAGCAAGGGTGATTACACACTACGAGCTGTGAACGCAGCGTTTATATGAATCATGACACTGTATCTATATCTGTTTAACTAAAGGAAAAGTGATTACAGAATAATTTCGTGTAATTTTTTTTGTTAAATTTTAACGTAGTAAGGGTGATTACAAACTACGCGCTATGAACGCAGCGTTTATATGAATCACGTCACCGTAACGATAACGGTATAACAGAAGAAAAAGTAATTACAGAATAATTTCGTGTAATTTTTTTTGTTAAATTTTAACGTAGTAAGGGTGATTACACACTCCGCGCTGTGAACGCAGCATTTATATGAATCACGCCACGGTAACTACATATATCGATTTAATTGATAGAAAAATGATTATTGCGTAATTTTGTGTAAAAATAATTGTTAAATTACACGTAGTAACTTTTAAGGTGCAATTTTAATGTTAAACAATTTGAATGTGTATATCCGTGTGATTTTATATTACTTTATTAATACAAAATCCACCGCTTAAATTATGTTATGAATATGAATGGAACTTAAAACTAAACAATATACCAGAAACGGATTTTCTTATTATAATATAGGGACCTACTATGTTGTCAGTGTGCATATATATAGATATATCATGTATGTATATACAGGATATCCCGTAAATCGTGGATTACATTGATTTGACTACATAATATTGTAATCTAAATGATAGTGACATCTTTTTTGGAACGATAATAAAAAAAAAAGATTTTGTATTGCTTGGTTTCCCTTATGATTTTATACCAATATTTTTCGTTTCACGTAATATTTTTCTTACTATTTTGTTGGATCAAAAATGAACAGTAAAATCCAACAAATATTTTTATTCATGGCAATTTGGCGAGCTTAGGATATGTAAATAAAATGTTACACTATGAGTGTCATCGGAAAGTCATCGGTCCTTGAGAAGTAAACCAAGTTTCAAATGAATTAGACTTTTGGAAATTAGAGAAATTAGAGCTCAAAGATTCCGTTACATTCATACAAACATACAACCGAAGCTAATATAATGCGTGTTATAAAGGTTATTCTTTTTTTAATCACTCCAGAATAGATAATATTGAAGTATATCAACTAATACCATATGTAAACATACACATATAGGTGGTAGAACTCTTTGTAGTTCGATTCTTGCGGCACAACAGCCATACCTATTTCTGCCTTATAACAGTATTGGTAAGCGCTGCTGCTTCTGGTCTGAAGGGTGTGGTAAGGTGTGGTAAGATATACTTATTCCAGGCGTTCCAACTTAGTCCTTAGAGGTAGCAACGTAACTGTGGTCAACCTCAGGTAGAACCTCTTATCTGGTGTTGACTACAGATGTCCATGGGCGTCAGTGGCCGTTTACCATCAGGTGGGCTGCACGGTCGTTTGTTACTTCTACAATATAAAAACGTAATATAAGGTTATTGATTTATCTATAATTCAAAGCTTAAAAATATAATTCTTATTAACATTCATTTAGTTATATTTAGACACAAGGTGACACAACTAAATCTGGCGCCTAATGGAGGCTTAAAATATAACTTTCATTTCCAATTTACGCATAATTCATCTGATCGTAGACGGGTCCTACGACCTAAATACACAATAACTTGTAATACCTACAGATTACACTAAAGGCTTTGTTATAAACGATAAGCCTTTCACGAAGTACTTAAACAAAGTTGTATCAATCGAATTAAAATGTACTTGTATTTATCTGCACATATAGCTTTTAACAGTCCAGCAAATTCGTATTTGCGTTTGTGTTCCGTATGTAATCAGCTTAAGAGCTCAAATTCAATTTCCTATCGTATAGCAAATCTTATCAGGCGACACACATCCATTAATGTGGTTAATTCGTTCACTAATAAATTACTGAAGCTTGTGGTACCGAACTATTCAAATTTTGCCAAATTTGGAGTAAATGTAATCAAGAGAAACTTGTTTATTAAATGTAATTTAATATGAAATGATCGCAAAGCACAGAAACTCCGCATACCTCTTGTAGATTTTAAAGTTTCGCTGACTTCAGTTATCGGACTCTCTTTAATTATATTCGTTTATTTATTTCCTACGACACGAGATATTTTGTAGCTCATATAAGTATTGTGTACATTTCATTATTTCGGAAATATTTATGACTTAAACTATGTTTTGTCGGATTGTTTTGGGTTTTCTCGAGTATTTTATATCTTTGTAAGTATGTAAAAATAAGTAAAATACGAGTTAACAATTTTTACAATTTGAAATAAAGACAATCATGTAATTTTGAGAAACATAAATACCACCATCACGGGGGTGTCCTGTATCAAACAAATAGGCCTCGAGGTGGCGCTTAAAGATGACGGGATGGAAGAGCTTCAGCTCCATTCCGAACCGAGAAGAGCCCTGTCGAGGCCAGATACCGTCGGAACAGCGACTGAATGCTACTAGCGTACCCGTAGTCCCACAAAGAGCGTACGGAGTAACACTGTTAGGTTTTGTAGCAAAGGTGGTATAACTCTTTGTGGTTCGACTCCGGGGGTACCACCGCCACACCAACTTGACCTTATCTGGAGTTGACTACAGATGTCCATGGGCGACAGTAACCACTTACCATCAGGTGAACTGCATAATCGTTTACTACTTCTAAACTATAAAAAAAGTCTGGCGTATGCACGCCGTTGCCCCCGCACTACTCAAGCAGGGTCTCCCCATGTAAAACCAAAAAAAGGTTTGAGTATGCTCGTCCTCTTTCAACTTAAACAATATCTCGTTCAATATCGTAAGTATAAATAGCAAATACTCAAATTAAACGCTTTCTGAGTTTACAATAAAGTTGAGAGCTTAAAGAAAATAGATGTAACCGCAAACACCCTTTGAATTGTTAACAGGGTAATTGCTACTTACAGCCCTTATAAGCAAATGATGATCGCAGAATACTAAATGAACTAGGAGCAACTTAGAAAGGCATTCCCCTTCCAGACTAAAATGGGTTAATGAAATTTATTTCGTAACGAAGAATTTCATTTACTTCATTAACATTGCTTCGACATTTCTGGATATATTTTATTATATAACGTAGCTGGAATGTATTATTAGGTATTTCATCAACGCTAATTACATTATACGTGCCTGATTATTCTTAATATGTAGTATAAAGCTCGTCTGCAATTTTCGGTCGCACCTCTCGTTTGATAAATAATTTATCGTATCTCGTACGGATTAGTCCTTCAGATAGTTATGATTTAAGATGTTTACTTTTTACTTCATAAACTTTTTAATTAAAGGTGGTAGAACACTTTGTGGTTCGACTTCGGCGGCACCACCGCCACATCTATTTCTGCCTAATAACAGCAGTGTTAAGCGCTGCTGTGTTCAGGTTTGAAGGGTGTGGTAAGGGAGACATACTTATTCGAGGCATGCCACCTTAGCCCTCAGGGGTAGCAACGCATCTGTGGCCAACTTCAGGTGAGACTGTGATCTTATCTAGGGATGATCTTAGATGTCCACGGGCGGCAGTTGCCACTTACCACCAGGTGGGCTGCATGCTCGTTTGCTATTTCCGTAACATAAAAAATCGTATGTTAATATTAATTAGACATAATTATTAAAAAGACTCATACTTTTTTATGTTACGTATATATATCAATCAGTTTATAACAAAAAAAAAAAACAAAAAATGCAAACAAGATAAACCATCTAAAATAACCGCATGCTTTCTAAAACACTAACGGCATTACCCTGCTACACAGCTAAACTTAATTCCTGTGCTGTTTTGAGTCGCCAGAAGCTTGCATAAGCTTGGTCGACATATCTGATATGTTAGTCTCTATTGCAAGAGACGCAAATAAATAATTGTCCAGTAATCTATTATTTTTCCGGCGCTGTAAATATACTGATTTTAAACGAGCGATTAAAGTCTGGTTACAACATGCTTTAACTGAGCCATTCCCATAAATCCCAACATTGAATAGGTACAAAGAAATAGAGCCTCACGAGCGCATAGAATCAGTGTTGATAATTTAGCGGCTTTGTCGCTAGAAATGACAACTTTTGACATGGTCTTAGCGATAAAAAAAAATTGTAGCTAAACTAGATCTATTGGCTTTCCTAGCGGTTTTGGAGTTCAATTTTGTCTAATAGTTATTGGGAAAAAGGGGTTAAAAGGCAAGACCTCAATAAATTTTAATCCATAAATTAGCCGGGATTGTTTTTTACACCGTCAATTTCTGTGTCGGGCTGATAGAATTTCAGCTGAGCGACGTTTTTTTTCGGCCGTCAACTCATCATTCGGCTGAG
>DWPW01000447.1:0-11570 GCA_018252015.1 Astraptes brevicauda
CATAAAGAATAAATAAAACTTTTCTAATACAACATTTACATGATGTAACAAATGTTAAAAGTAAGAACTAATTAAATTTACTGTTAAACAGTAACAGTAGGTATAGATAATGAACATTTCTGATTAAAATAAATCTTACCCTATTTAAGGTGCCCAAATTAAGATAGTAACAAATTAAAAATATGTTCCATGTCAACCACATAAAGCTCCATATTACATACTGAAAAAAAAAACTAATTTTTAAAAGTTTTGAAGGAAAGTTTTAAAAACAAACACAGCATTTCTTTATTACAGCATAACTTTTGTAATGTGCTGTTCAATGAAAACATTATGAATTAGCACAGTTACCCTATTTCAATAAATGTTATATTTACTTACGGCAAGAAGATACTTGGTTATATACTGTACTGCTCCAAAAGATCCAAAAATGATCAACAAGATATTAACAAAGTTAGCAATTATTGGCAACCACATATAACCCAGGAAGTCAAACACCTGTCTTTGTACTGTTACAATCTGCAATAAAAGCAAACAATCTCATGAATGAAATTTTAGAAACAGATGCAACGAAATATGTATAGTTAAGTAAAGTTTTCACGTACCAACTCAAGTATACACACAATTAACAACAATGTCCTAAGTCCACAAACGGCCATTTCGAATCGATGTTTTTGTCACAATCTCATTACTCATGACTAAAACAATAACTTTTACTACGGTTGCAAAAACCCATGGCAAGAAAAGTGACGAACACGAATGGAATGCACGGTTAAAATGTTAGTTTATATGGTATATCTTAAAACTTTAATAAAAAATCACACAGGTTCACACTGGAGATCGCTGCTGACAGTAAATGATGACATGACATACATGACACTGACATATTTATATTCACAAATAAAATAGAGTCATAGAGTTACCTTACGTTCCAGTAATAGAGCGCAAAGTCAAAGTGAAAAGTAGTAGAATTTATGTAGGGTAACATTCTGGACTATAACTGGTGTGCCATTGTTCTGAAACGCAGACAAGCAATTAAGTTTGTATGCGGAACTCCAGGAAAAACCTCCATGAATTCCATGAAAATCTTCCTTGAAATTTTAAATTGGACCTTATTACAAGTTATACTAAAATCTATAGACAACGAAAATATATCAGCTTACCAAATTTTCTATTTCATTGACAATCTGTGAATTTCTGTTCTGTGACATATGTCTCATCTGTCTGTTCTGTTGGCTGCGGGCTGACTTTCAGAATTTGAATAATCGATTTTTCTGTCCTGTGAGCTGAACACCTTCCAGTGTCGTACTTACTCATACTACATTAATATCTATTTTTCTAGTCTAATTTCGAGTTACCGAAGATTTTCTTGTAAGCTGTGAGTAATCACTATTATTTTTATAAGCTATTAACAAATTTATTTACACGTTCATCGTGCAAGTTCATCCATTTGTGAAACGCCGGTAATTATATCCTCATTAAATTTTCAGATCGAAATGGCGGAAACTCTTGTACCTCTTGAATCTAATCCCGAAGTTATGAACAAATTCCTTGAAAAAGTTGGTGTTCCGGCCAAATTTAACATTGTAGACGTCATGGGCTTGGAACCTGAGATGTTGTCGTGGGTTCCGCGGCCCGTTCTTGCCGTGACTTTGCTGTTTCCGATTTCTGATGCTTACGAGCAGCATAAGCAACAAGAAGAAAAACAGATACAATCAAAGAGTCAGGAAATATCCAGTAATCTTTTTTATATGAAGCAAAATATCCATAACGCCTGCGGCACGGTGGCTCTCGTCCACAGCGTGGCTAACAACACTGATAAAATCGCGCTGAATAGTGGTCATCTGCAGCGTTTCTTGGAGCAAGCTAAGAGTGTTGATCCAGCTACTCGCGGCGAATTACTTGTTATGAGTGATGGTATAATTAACGCTCATAAAGAATTGGCAGAAGAAGGCCAAACAAGTAAACCAAGGGATGATGAACCAATTAATCATCACTTCATTACGTTTGTCCATAAGGATGGAGTTCTATATGAATTAGATGGTCGTAAAGCATTTCCTATTAACCATGGCCCTACTACACCTGACACTCTCCTGGAAGATGCTGCCAAGGTTTGCAAGGAGTTCATGGCCCGTGATCCGAATGAAGTGCGATTTACTGTTGTTGCTTTGGTAGAATCAGAGTGAAGACCAATTGATACTTGAGGCGGTTCTTTGCTACTTTTCTATGTCAAGCTATGTGCTTTCAGTCATTTTTAACGTAACTTTGGTATTTAATACTTTGTAATACAAGCTATGCTTAGCTATGCCTTATGTGATATTAAAGAAGTATTTATTTTATAATTTCTTTTCATAAACCATCAATTTTACAATAAGTCGACAAAAATCTATATCTACTGAAGATTCAATTTAAATTCATATAAGATTACACATTTTAGGCACTATAAATACTAGATTACACTTACAATTTGATTAAAACTGAATAAAAACTGAAATACTCTGATTATGGGTTATTACATATTTAACCATTAATGAATGAAATTATGTATGATTAAGAATTACCAATATACAAAAAATATAGAATTATGATAGAGTTGAACCTCTTGTCTCCTATTTTACTTATGCATAGAAGGCTTATGTGACTATTGATAACTATTGCTTTTGGGTCTAAATTTTAATAGAACAATACTTAATGCTTTAATTTTCTATTTAAAGAACTGTAATCAGCTTTTAAAGTACACAAAGTGTTACCTTTAGTGTTATTTAAGAAACATCTATAATAAATGCACTCATTTTAAAGGTGCTCGAAATTCTTGAGAAAAGTGGAATGAAATTTAATGTAGCAAAAACCAAGTACGATGAACGTAATGGCCTAGATCAGGGGTTCCCAACCTGCTCTCGACCAGGAACCGCGATCGATTGATTTGTTGATAACAGGTGATGTAGATGCCGATACAAAATCAATCTTAAAGAGACAAATCGAAAATTCAATAGTTGGTAATCCCTGGATTGTTATAATATGCGCATAGCATTATTGATTCCTGTGGATAATAGTGGCACCACCAGCAGTCTAGAGATAAATTACAACTTCAACGCGGTACGCGGGAAAATTACAAGAAGGAGGGTTCAACTAGACAATAAACTGCAATATATTATTAGAAGCAATATATTAAGCATATATAGATACTAAGCATCGGCAATCCTGTCTAGCCACTCATAAGAACATTAAATAGCAGGGGTGAAGGCTTTACCTACAAAGCGATGGATCGTAACACGCGATTACGTCATGTAGATAAATATTTTGTAACAAACATAATCCTGGAAACCATTGTGTTTTACATAAAAGCTTCTTGAAAGCCGATTAAGGTGGCATTAAGACAAGCCTACATTCAACTAGGTACAAAGTTGATATGTAGGAAACGGATATTAACCTTTTTGTCAGGTCCCATCTACTTATTTAGCCTTTATTATTTATTCTAGACCTTCCTTTGCTAGAAAAACTTCCTATATGATAGACTTGTACTCGTTACATATTATATAAGTATATATTAATAATTTATATAAGGAACAAACGAGTAGTATGATGTCCACCTAATTATGAGTGGCTACTACCCCCCAGATAAGATAACAATCCTACCTGAATCAATCACATACATTACTACTGATTAGCAATGCATGTGGCGACTGAGTACTTACCTAATAATTTAAAACACTTCCGATAAGTATGTCTCTCCTACATATAAGTTCCTCTCTCCTACTCTTAAAATCAGCACACAGCAGTACTGGTATTATTAGGCAGAAAATGATGGGGTGATGTTTCATACGGTGTCGAAAACAAAAAGTTCTAACACCATTTAGTAAAGTAGGTTCTACCTAGTCATAAACGAATTCTATTAATTTTTTTTGCCCCAGTATCTATGGAGGTAACTTTTAGTGTGAATAGGTACGTTATACGTAGGTATTTATGTGTGTATGATTTGAGCCGGTACCGTGCGCGAGCGCAAAATTGGTACCTTGCAGTTTTATTTCAACTTTAACTTTACACATCGTAAGTCTAGCGGAAAAAGATCGATACAAGTTAATCGTTGTAACAAGTGAAATTGGCAACAATCCTTTACCTCCGAACTCCGTTATCATATGATACGCGTTTTGGGATTCCACTGAAGGTCATCAAATTTGCCAATAACAATATTATGTAAATTAGAAATAAGCCTGCATCTTAATGCTTCTACCGAAACGAAAGCACTAGGAACTAGGTAGATAGTCAATAGTAGAAATAGATGAGCCACTGGTACTTCACCGGTCGAACCACTACTGGTTCTACATTTAAAATGTGTATATTCAATCGACAAAGAAGACACATGATTTATACTTGTAAACATAATTTATTATCAATGTATAAATATTTACCAGATTTGGAATGTAAAACAAACAATTGAACATTTAAAATACACCCTTGTTAATTAAATATCGGGTTCTTGTATTTCGTCGTCTGCTGCATTCACGGTTGAATGGCCTGAAACAAAAATTTGAAAGTACCTCAATAACGCAGATAAACCAAATTGAGGGCCTATAATTCGTAATGCGACACAAATTCTTATTTTTATCTTGTTTATTTATTTACTTCGGACAAAGTTCATGTAATATTACCAATATTATATGTTATACACTATACGTACAGACAAACATAGAACCTCCGCCTTTTTGCAGTCGGTTAAAAATAGACCGAAACCAAAGCGCAATAACTTATTACTTATAGCATGTATATTTAACCAAACATCTTTTGTATAAGAATTGCGCGATATTTTTACTGCGTAAATCCACTTATTATTGTAATTAACATTGCGTGAATAATTTCTAGAACCGACGTCAAAATACTCGTAAGTAAGTACAGTGCAAACATTTGCTATGAAATGAATGAAAATTGGCAAAAATAATTATTGATACTGTGAATCAACACTTGTTGCTTACCGGGTGATGAAGGTAATCTGTTAGTTATAATCTGTCCAACCTAAAGTGTTTACTCCTAAACTGTGTTTAATTGTAGCTGATCAAACAAACTTACTACTATTAACAAGCATGTCTGATGTCAATTTAGGCAAGAGAAGTGTAAGAACAAGTCCAAGAACAGTAGCACCGCCGCAAACCCACGATATCACATCACGGTAGTATGCTACGCCGGATGAGTCTGCACTGTTAGAATAAAACATTTTATTATTAGAGGAAACCGTGATACATTTTGTGTATAGCTTAATACGCTTGCATTTTATTCCATAGGCGTCGCTAAGAGGCAATGGGGGAGGGGCAGCAAACCCCCAAGATATAGTAAAATCGTCTAGCATATTAGATTTCTACCATTTGGAGTCACAAAAGGAGGCAGCTTCTCCCTCCCCCTAAAAATACAAAAGTCCTCTCTGTTAAATCCTATGACTGTAAGCTTTTAAAATCAAGGCATTAAAATTTTATGCCAATACTTCAAATATTATCCAAGTACCTACTCGTAATTTCCAGAAGTTTTCCAGATCTCAAATGTGATTAAAACATATGAGCACTAACTATTACGCTACAAGAAACCTATGCGTACGTATGCGTTTTAAATATTTTATAAATGAACTTACAAGTGTTGTATAACAGCAATGGCGACACCACAAGCGAGTTTATCTGTAAAGCTCATTAGTCCATAAATAAATGCAGAGGCTTCAGTGCTTGAGCCAACCAAATCAGATGTGAGCGCTAGGCTTGTGACCAACATCTGCGCTCCACCAAATCCTGAAATAGGCCATTATTCAAGTTTACTTATTATTGTTTAAAATATAAATCCGTTGATCAACTAAATGTATATCACATTTCTCATTGTATTATTTTTATAAATATACAACAAGGGTAGTTTTTTAAATATCTTTTTAATGCAGCAGTCGGTAACCTTTTGTCAACGCATTCTAACATAGTCGCTAAAATTGATTGCAAAAAAGAGTTTTACGGAAGATCCAAGGACAAGAAAAAGTTCTAGGTGTACCCATAGCTGCCAGAACAGGTCGAGGATTTCCGAACACTTCTGTAGATCATTAAAATACATTAATTCGATACTTATGTCAGGTTCAAAATTTCCAAATATTTCCTAATATTTTATTAATTTTTTCTCTTTTGAATGAGGCAACAACAGTTAAAAACGTACTCAGTATAACAATCATTTGATATGCTACATTGTCAGCAAAGGAAATATAACAACTACTGATTCATAACTCATAATAGACAGTCAATACTCATTAGTCATAATCTTTGTTACTGACCTATTAATACTGCAACTACATAAATATAATAGACTTTGTAGGTGTCATCTGAGTCAATATAGATCCAGATAAAACCAGTGAGTGCACATGCAGAGCCAACAAGATAGTTTATCTTGCGGGTGATGGATGGTGGGGCCAACCTATGTACGCCAGCTGCGGCCAAACTCCCAAAGTAAAGGGCTAGTGGAACGACGGCGAGAGCTCGAGCAGCTAGCCCCAAAGTCTGATGTAGATATAAAGGAATCATCACTTGTGATACATTCACTACCATCCTTGTACTCATGTAAATACCGGCAACCTAAAAATATATAGAAAAATTTAATTTAAAGATGCATATTTTCGATGAAGGTATCATAATATATTTTTCACTTCACAAACTTCATTACAATAGCAGTATTGGTCATATTTAAATATCAGCAATGTTATCAAACAAAAATAGTTTACTGGTTTGAAATTCGACCTCACATTTTTTTTTTATTTTACATAAGATAAAAGTACCAACAAGCATGCAGTCCATCTGATGGTAAATGGCCACTGTTACCTGTTGACACCTACAAATTGTCTAATCGACCCAGAAAATATGATTACATTTAAACAATGTGGTATAATAGATTTAAACGCACTTTTCCACTTGTGGGGGGAACAAGGATTCTGGCATAGCAAGTTATCAAAACTTGAGTATCATTTGGCAGTAAGCACCATTATCATGTATTAAATATAGTGATACTTGCCTGATACAATTGATATTTACGGAACATACTGCAATGAAGTGTATTGCCATTGTTTTCAATTAAAGGAACTTGACTTCTAGGTGGTCTTTCAGTTACTGCAAAATGAAAAACAGCAGACGCAGCAGTACCAACGCTTATGACTATATACATTACATTTCTGAACTTCCAAGCATCTGATGGCCCCACTTGCTGAAATAATAAGCCGTAAAAATGTATATTATTATTGATTTGTTTCATGTCTGACTAAAATGAAACCTAATTGATAATACTTGATATCTGTTTCAAGTTCAGGTGTTGATTGATAGCGATAAATTGCATGATACAGTAGGAATAATTTAATTTTATTTGTATCAATGGCTTATTTTCATATAATGTTATCATTAAGTCATTGAGGAAATGTAGTTTATGTAACTGTTTTTGGTAATTATATTTTTAATTAGCATGATCAAATACCATATTCAGTATTGTGGTGAAATCGGAATGTATTTATTAATAAGTAATTAATAATTGGTACCGTTCCTCATATATAATAAATAATAATACATGTAAAAACACAATTAACTTATGAACTATTATGCTCTTGGAAACATTATAGTATTAACAAATACATACCTCCTTATCACAGTTTCCAGTTAAATGCAATATGACCCAAGTGATAATATATACAAATAAATTTGAAAACACTGTAAATCCATATCTAAAAAAGTGGGTGTATATTAGTAATGTCCTCAAATGAAAACTTACATTCTAACAAAGTGCAAAACTCATTCATAAAGTCTAAATCACAAAGATTTTGTAATTTTGACCGATACGTTCAAATTTACTAGCTTAAGTAAATTCAGTTATTAAGGAGTCAAAAGTGGCTTCAAATGGATCATGTAAATATGCCCATGGGACAGTGTAGCTATTTCTTTCATTTAATCTGGGAGCACATACCCTCATGTTTAGATAATGATAATGTTACAAGAAATGCAAATACAAAGGTGGTAGAACCCTATGTGGTTCGACTCTGGGGGCACCACCGCCACACCTAGTTCTACCTTATAGCTCTGTTAAGTGCTGCTGTGTTCTGGTTAGAGGGGTGTAGTAAGGGAGACATACTTGTTTGATTCATTCTAACTTAGTTCTCAGGGGTGGCAACCCATCTGTGGCCGATTTCAGGTGGGACTTTGATCTTATCTGGGGTTGATTACTGATGTCAATGGGCGGCAGTGGCCACTTACCATCAGGTGGGCTGCATGCTCGTTTGCTACTTTCATAATATAAAATAATAATGCAAAAATACCTACTAAAGAGTCAATTGGTGAATTTATCTGTGTTAAATTACAATATAGGATTTCAATAAGCAAATTTCCTATGTTGATAAAAATTAAGAGAGTTTGGTTAATTTACAGCTTATTTGAATTAATTTACCTTGAATTTGATTGATTTTACCTTATAGCTGTAAGGTGAGTTCTAGTATGAGTATCATCAGCTAGTTCTGGTATTAAACTCAAGTGTGATATCTGTACAGCTGCCCATCCAATTTGAAATATTATTATGAATGATGCGAAATAAAACATTTGCGCCCATTTGTGTGTCATGGAACATCCAATGCATTCAGAAAATATAAAAGGAAACGATGCTAAAACACATAACGTGCCTGCAAACAAAAAAAGCATTTAATGACAAAACTATACCATCATAAAATAATTAAACATAAAATTTTATTACAGTAAAAAATCGTACCGAAAAAATGCCACAGTTTTCTTCTGCCATACTTAGCACTGATATAATTATCCGTGTGATCAGAATGATAGCCAACAAAAGGGGTAGAAAGGGCGTCCACTATTTGTCCTATTAACATTAAATTACCCGCTTGTGATGCGGAAAACTCAAGCACAAGGTGAAAGAAAACGAGGAAATAAGTAAACCATAAACTTGCACAAACATCGTTCAATATATGTCCGATACCGTAACCTAATTGAAGCTTGACGCTCGTAGAAATATCAACAAACTCATTATCCATTTTTACACGATATAGTTAACTTAAAACAATAAAAGTTTGAATATTTTTTCCTAAGAAACATTCATAACAATGTGTTATCCTTAAGTACAATTGCTTTTCTACGACAATCACTTTTTATTATATTTTGTTGAATTATTTTCTAATACCTTAAATAATCACTATAATAACACAAAAAATATATTGTTTATATAAAATTAAATGAACGAGCTCAATTAGCAATTACCAAAGTTCAGCGAACACTGACAGTGATCAAAGTCAATCAAATGACTCAGTGATTTGACATAATGACATTTCCCTTTTTTAATATGTTTTGCTGCTATGGATTCAAGCTCTTTATAGCTAATCATCACTTAATGGAACGCGAAGAGCGCCGTTACATAGCATGCATAATATTTTCAAAATGTATAGTCGTGATTTTATGTGTTAAAAATGGTGGAGTTTTTAGCTTATAGCACTTGATAACATGCACGTGCCTAGGAAAGTGATGTAATTCAATGAACGGTGATTTTTGTGTTGCGCACTTCCAAGCTTCTATAAAAAGTCCTAGTAAAATCACACTACTTATTGACCCATCTCGTCATCTTCTATATGGAACCATTTCATCATCGCCATTTTCCATATGGATATTCATTAGGTTATAATAAATAAAGAAATAAAAATAAATGAAGATTGGTTGTTTGACTTGAGTTCATGCCCATAAAGCAAATTTAAGAAAAAAAGGGAAATGTGTGTCAACTGTCAGTGTCACATCACATGTCGATACGATATGTCAGATCATTGGGCAAAGAGAAGAGACAAGACAATTCTAATCTCAATTTGTTGTGAACGATTGGTTTCATTTAGTTTGAACATAGAAACAAAATGATAACATAAATTTATTAAATATTGTGCATTGAATATCCATGCCTGCTTAAAACATGGCGAAGTTATTCGCGCTATATTTTATTGCCTTGTTGCTCATGCCAGTTTTCGTTATCGGCGATGATTTTCAAGAGGAAATGTTTATTAAACCTTTACCGCCGTCTCATCTATATATTAATTTTCATTTCGTTACTCTAGTAGATGGGCATACATCCTGTAGGTATAATTTCATATTTACGAATATTTTTTTAAAGTATTATGTCGCAACTAATTCTTTGTATATTTCCAGTTGAACATTCTCACCTCGCGCCAAGATCGTTGAGAGAAGTGATGTCCAGGTTTGACGTGGAAGAGTTGCATTTGACATTAACGGAGGGACAGTGGAAGCATAATCAGTGGGGCTATCCTGTCTTGGATGCGGCACCAGGAGCTGAACTATACGCCTGGTTCTCACCTGACGTGAAGGATGTTGATACCCAGTGGAGAAAATTAAGTGCAACATTGTCAGGTCTATTCTGTGCATCACTAAATTTTATCGATAACTTTAATACAGTAACACCTCGAATGGCTCTGTGGCCAATGGGAGCAGTGAAGTCAAAACAAAATGCGACATCTTACTTGCGATACGCATCATTGCCCCGGGAAATAGTGTGCACAGAAAACCTAACTCCTTGGAAGAAACTGTTGCCTTGTGAATCAAGACATGGATTCGCATCCCTGCTTAATTCTAGAATGATTCACAACACAAACTACCACTCAATTGGTGTACATGTGCGACATGTGTGTACCACTAGTAGTTGTGTGGAAACTAATTTAGAAATAAAGCAAACAGTAGCTCTAGTATATGATTACAACATAATAAACAGCATGGACTGGTCTTTTAGGAAGTTGTTTGGGCAAGGATTGCCTGGAGGGTGTCCTCTGTCATCATCTAGCAAAATATATGTTGACACAACTTCAAATAATACAATACCCTTTAAATTATACCCTGTCCCAAATCAGACTCTATTATCAAAAAGGGGCGGAAGTGAAACTAACATAGCTGTCTATGAAATTCCAGCAAATGGGCAAATGATAAATATTGGCTCCAAATATGAAACGAAGAACATATTACCATTCTCAATTCCCCCTCCACTCACATTCACTCGCTCCGTTTTAGGCTACGGTAAAGAGTTTGGTGGGATAGTTACAGAATTAAGAAACAATTATTGGGCACCAATTGATGTAGTTGTACTAGAGAATGCACCGTGGTGGTTGCCAATACAACTAAGTTCCTTACGAGTAAATGGTGAAGCAGAGAGTAAATTGATTTTGTCACAGTATTATTCACCTGGACGTAGTAGACAGAAACCTTATCATTTGGAACTTCTACTCAAACTGCCACCAAAATCGACCACTACCATCACTGTTGATTTCGAGTTTGTTTTCTTGAAATGGCAGGAATATCCACCTGATGCTAATCATGGATTTTATATTGGGTCAGCTTTAGTATCTGCAAATCTTCCAACAGCTAGGAATTATACTAGTCTACCTGTAACTGGTAGTCATTTTAATTCCGCAATAAATGCATCTAAACCTTGTAAGTAACTATAAATTTCTATTATAACAACATCCTCATTACAATACTATGTGACTTGTCTTTTTTTTATGTTAGTGAAGTAGCAAACAAGCATGCCGCCTATCT
>DWPW01000448.1:0-11569 GCA_018252015.1 Astraptes brevicauda
ATAAACATGGCTATAGATATTTGATCAGCAGCGTGTCTATTCATGGCCATATCGTCGTATGGTCATTTCCGAAAGGGCTTGGAATTTTAAAAAATAGACCCGATTAATTATTCGTCAGTTATGCAACTGATTCACCAATATTATGAGTACCAAACTATAATACCAAGTATTCAGAAACACATACAAACAACTAGTTGGACTGATTGGCTTATGCGAAACCCTTAAAACTACGTACCCATGCCTAGCAGTGCGTTGGGGTGCGGTGCTCCCCTGTGGCACATCTAATGGGTCCATGCTATCGTCGGCGTGCTGGCTGGGCGCGTCCATGCTCATCCGCCGCATGTAGTTGAAGGTGGCGTTGAACGGCAGCCCCGTGCTCATCCACAGGTACATGTCCGTGCCCAGGTTGTTGCCTGATGTCCAGAAGTCGTACTTGTTGTAGCCTGGAAAACAATGCCGTTAATTATCCTCCTATTCTTTATAACCTTCCTATTCTATTATCTTATACTAAAGGCGCTATAACCCTTTGTAGCTCGACTCCAGCGGCACCACTGCCACACCTATTTCTGCCTAGTAACAGCAGTGTTAAACGCCGCTGTGTTCTCGTCTGAAGGGTGTGGTAAGGGAGACATACCTAGAACGTTGCGGCTTACTTTCTCCACATTCGAATATAGAATCATAAGAATCCCACAATACGCTGCAGTCCATAATAATGCCAAGGTTTTTAACTGTATCAGAAAACGAATTAGGAATATATTATCGATGATTATTTTTGGTAGTATTCTAAGGTCCAGGATATTGTGATAATACTTACTACCAATGATTTACCAAGATTCCAAATGCCCACGCCCATTTATTTATGCGAAATAGGTTACTGTTTATCTCGCTAATTTTACTATAGGCATTAGACATTGTGAACTGACGGTATAACTGCAAATCATCTGCATAAAGATGGAAATTTGAAGATATAATTTTAGTAATGGAATTGATAAGGATAGAGAAAAGTAATGGAGAGAGAACGCCACCCTGAGGAACACCAGCAGCGACATCACACCAGTCCGAGATATATTCCCCATGACAGACTCGCTGCGGTCGTCCTCGAAGATATGAATTAAACCATGTAATGGCGAAAGATGAGATAGAATTGAGAACTCTGGTAACGATTTCAAACTCAACGGACGTAAAAGCACTGCAAAAATGTAACAAAACTATATTATCAAAAAATAGAAATAGTTGTGAAGGTAATGCCTCCGGAGTCAAACCACAAATAGTTTTGCCACTTTTCAAGGTATGTATAATAAAAAATATTTAAAAAAAAATTGGTATTGATTATTCCTATTTTAATAACCTTCCCCAGTAGTGGGACGATAATGATTTAGAAATAATGAATAAGGGCTTTAGCTTACCGGCATTTGTGAGATATGTCGTTATTGAATCAGCTTTTTCCTTTGTTTCGAACGAGGCAAGCTGTAAACCGAGCGATCTGAAAATAAAAATCACCTTCATTATTTATATTTTTTATATAGAGACGTGAACTAGAAGTACCCAGTACTAAAAAGAAATAATGCTTTTCCAATTGAAAATAAACATGACATAACATTAATAACTTCGCAATATATCAAAATAAACAAGAGTAAACGAATATTTGGAAAAAAGGGCAACCCTTGAGACAAGTGGATAAAAATTATTTTGAATTTACTTATATTATGAGATTATTATTACTTTTATATTTAAAAGATAACGAGACCTGAGCAAGCAGTTATACTAATGACTCATTCTAGACACAGAAGAGTTATGAGACTTGTGCATCAATGCATTAACTTGAGTGTAATGTAAATGAGCGATAAATGTCGAACGCCTAGTCCTTACCTATCTAAAGTGGTCGTGTAGTCTATAAATAGTGAACTTTACAAGCGCATATTTTACAGAATTATATTAAGTGCAGTAATATCGAGCGATCGGGCGAATAAAGCAAACGACACAGCAGATATCTAGCTTATATCGCGCAAAGATTGCAGGCCCGCTTTGCTGAGGCCATAAATACACGATTTAGCTAAATACTACCTCGGGTAATCGCACTCCACAAGTCCACACAGCAACTACATGGCAAATCCTGTTTATCGAGATGCTATTTATCCGTTAAAGACACGTTCCGGCCTTGTAGTGACGGGTCTACATTCCAGGCTTATACAAGTTCAAGAGTGAATTCTTAGAATTTATTCACTTAAAGTCCCGTATTAGGAAAAGGTAGGATTAAATCGATACGTCAATTAATACGTGTCTATTCCGTAGATTTCAATTCAAAAATTCTATTAGTTTATGAATGGTAAAACGCATATTATCAACATTGGATATAGATAATTTTATAAAAATCTTGAAAATGTTTGCCGTCTGTTCTTTGATTAATTTGTATCACTCACTACGTGTTATCGGTCAATATTCATTATTCAATTACAAATGTGTAATACAAATTACACAGATATTACCCAGAAAATGTTCTTATCGTACTGCGAAAGTCGTATTTGCAAATTTCAAAGAGCCACATGCAATGCACGTAATTTCTCCTTGTGCCGAATTAAAATGTCATAAATCGTACTCGACTCGAATTAATTAGCCACTCCTGCAAAGTAATTGCAGTTCCCATTGACGTATCTTCGACATATCTACGTATTTGTAGTACCATAACGATTTTGCAGTTTTTGTTCGAACTTCATCAGCATTCAGTAAATGACAGGTCCGCATAAAAAATAAATATGCAAATTTTTATTTGTTTCTACACGTATCGTTTTATAATTTAATTCCTTTTCGTATTGAAATGCTCCTTACAAATGGCAATACCAGTTCTACGTCGCTCAATAGTTGGTGTAAAAATAAATTCACGGCTTCCAACATTTCTATCATCTTTTACAATGTCGTCAACAAAACGTGACTGCGGAACAGGGAAAAAATGGCAAATGACAGTCATGTAGGCACCGTTACTTTTTGTGATGACTTCTAAAAGTAATCGTGGCAGAGCGATGAACACTTCGCATTTTCCACGCTTCGAGCGATAGACTCCGTAGCATGACACTTCGTCACGCGGCAGATGTCGATCTCAGCTCCGATGCGCTTGTCATATCGGATGACGAATTTGTCCGGTTTTTGCGTCAATTTAATGCGATCCACCTGACGAGGTGCGACCTTAATCGATTACGTAGTACCAAGAAATTTATACGAGGTACGAACGCCGCGCAACTGCAAAATGTTGTCCCATAAAAACAAAAGTCTTCCATGCGAGCGGCACTCACCACATCGTTAACAATTGAACTGTAAATATGTAGGTCGTGATGACAACTATAGAAGGACATCGTGACCGACGATGAGGCGACTGACCTTTTTAAGCATTTGAACGTGCCCGCGATAGAGTCAAAGTCGAGGTTGCTAGAATGTCCTGTACTTCCATACCCGCCTATCATGTATCATCTTTAGACTTCGTTCCAAGTGAGACCGAAGAATACCCATTTTATTGAAATTTAATCATATCACGACGTAATGGTTCGTTCCCAGGCTTGTTGGATACGCCCTTAATTTCATTATTAAGGTCTGGAATCCACGACCATAACCTTATAATAGATTCGTGAGAGCGCAGTACAATGAAACTGCTGGTCCTGCGCATGGTGTTTAACGTCACAAACGTCTTGCGGAAGCCCACCGGGCTGCCGATATTGTTCTCGAATATTCCCAGTACCGTTAACGGTAATGCAAATGTCCCTACACTTCCTGGTTCGGTGCCAAGCCTAGGTACGCTTGTTAACACCCGACTGTGCGCACTTATGGCAAGACCTCAGCTACAAGAGTACAGATAAGACGGATAAGCATTACGAGTCACGATATAACTATTACCTCAGAGAAATTCACGTCGTGAGAATTATGATACGACCTTCAGGTAAACTATGAGATAATATCTCACTACCGAGCTCAAATTGATTTATTCAATTATGGACGTTGGAAACTGGACTTACCTGCAGTATTGATAAGCTAGGAAATAGTTGAGCTCCGGACTGTAGGGGTTCATTCTTGATATGAAGTACTGCACTCCATCCAATTGAATCGTGGTTATCCTTTGAGCTGAAACAATAAATAAGGCTTTGTGAAAATCTACTATTAAGAGAGAATTATTCTTCCTGCAAGGCGTAAGTCGTGATGTGACTGTTTATTATCGTAATAACTATGGGTTTCATGACCATTTTTGTTATTATTAATAACGTGTCTCTTAGTTGTATTTCTATATAGCTATATACATGTAATTTAATATAGACGAATATTATCCCATATTCATCTGACGTAGAGGAGGATTTGGTATTCCAATGTGCGACATTCTAGATTGACCTGACGCAGTTCATATTATCTTCATAGTTAACGTCCCTGTAGGATATAATTAAATTTACTTGCTAGTAAATTTTATACATCCATCAACTTTTTAAGGTTTCCCTTAATAAGGGTTTTAGCCAGAAGCCACCGCTCCTAGTGACATATATGTTGGCGACCGCAGTAGTTAATAATGATACACTGGAATACGCTGTGGACAATCTCCTGGGTTTTTTCGTTAGTCACACCATATAGCCAGTGATTAGCTAAATTGAATATCCATCATATATTGCATAGAATTCACTCTTCATATATTCAACATATATTTAATATGAGTAGTTCGTGTAAAGGCAGGTAATATAGAGGGAACAGTTGGTATATTTACCTACACATATATACAATTTACAGCCAAATATCCTGTCTTTATTGGTATTGTTGTATAATTCATTCTCAGAAATAATGACGCAAAGTGGGAGGGACGAGCAATGAATAGTTGTTGGCTTACAAAAATGAATATGACCCCGAGAAATGTCGCGTTCTTCATTCATTACGGGCAACGTGGGACGATTTGATGGACAAACAACAGCTCTGTTAAACCAGCTCGTGTGTTTTCCAAGGACTGTACAGAAATGATCATTAATCTTACTTATTCTTATTTCAAAACCATCTCATTTTTACAAGCTACTAAATTTTAAATTTCAAGTGGAGAACATTGTTAGAGAATACGTTTATTAATTACAGGGTGGATAATATTTACGCAATCGATAAAATTACTTTACTTTCCCATTACGGAATTCTTCACTGTGGATAAATGAATATATCAAATACAACGACACTTCAGCAAGAAAAATATAATAAGACATACAATATGACATATATACGCTGGGAAAAAATTTGCATGCTTATGACGCGATCAGGTAACATGACAATTATAATAAAATTATATAGAATTATTTCACTTTTCGTACATATAGATAAATATTACCGGAATAGATATTGCGTTACGAAAACACAGGACGTACGAACGGATTGTTCAACCGTGTCTTGTGGTCGGACCTCCGTTTCGAGATTACGTGCCCAATTAAATTCAATAGCCAGTTGTTGCGGTTGACCGCTGACTTTATTGCTCCATAATTGTATAATGTATTGAGTTGTCCACAGATGAAATCAAATACGAACAACTTTATTCCAACAATGTATACGTTAAAAATGTTTATTCTTAACTAAACGCAACGTTGCATTATTGTAATTTAATATTGATTGTTCGGGAAGTAAATCGCTATGTCCGTTCACGTGGAAACTTTGAAATTAAGAGTAAAATAACGGTCGTAATGAAAATGTAAAAAAGAAATCTTGGAAATGCATCGATTACCTATTTTTCGATCTTTAGGCCTATACGTTGTGACGATACACTTGTTTTTGTTACTTAGAAAGTGGTAATTGTTGCGGATTTCTTTAATATAATTGGCAGATATGAATTTGGATTATTAATATTCAGGCTCCACTGTAACTGTCTCCAGTATCAACTGTACTACATAGATACATCAATACATATTATAAAACAATGTTCCCAAAAGCCATCTGTCTGTATATGTTAGATTTTCTCAATATGTACTAAACGAATTTTTGTACTGTTTTAACTAAAAGATAGTGCATTTCTTGAAGAACATTTAGGTTTATTTATATACGATACTCGGGCAAAGCCGCGGGCACAGCTAGTATAAGTTTAAACTTAATACAGAAGGAAAATTAGTCAAAGGTATAGACTTTTATGCAATGTCTGGCAAGCTATTACTATGTATAGCTAGATGGCTGGAGAATGCTGGCGCGGATCTACGGTCATTACACCGTTGGAAGTGCATTGTCATTCGTTTTAAGAAATATAAAGCGAAGCGCTTGAACTCGGTCTCTGCGCCTGCCAGAGCAACACAAAACGAGAACCTAACCGCCTACAAATGAATAAAAGACCAGACGGCCTGTGACAGCAATACATACGTACGACGTAAGCTCCACTGAGGTATTTTAAGCTGCTAGTTACGGCACAATAATAAAATACGCAGATTGTTGCATCTCCGCTTGGATTGTTTTTGCTTTTTAAATCGCCTTACGTGCGAATGTAATTGTGTTGCGTGTACAATCGCGTACAACAGCTCATTGAACACACGCGAACCCACGAAGAGTTTTAATACAGACGCTTTCGGGGTTGTAGTACCCCATTTCACTCTTTAAGGCCCCCGTTTGTACAACAATGCCCTCAAAATAATAGATTTTAAGATCGTCGTCAGAGAAAGTGAGCCAGAGAGAATACCAAAAATAATAATAATAACGGCTTTTGTTTTCAAACAAATAGTCATACGTATGGAAATTCTCAGGTACTTCGAAATCACCGCCTTTTATTCACTTGCATGGATTGTAAAGATGCTTACAGAATTATTTGCTAAATTTAGCACACTCGTGCTAAAACGTTTCATTTCATGTATTCAACTATCATTTTTCATTGAAGCTCGAAATATTTTAACGGCGTTTGACACCTCGATCGCGAATAATTAGCGAGCCTTAGAGGATGGTTTTCTCTGGTGTTCTCCGAGGTATTATGAAACACTTGGTAAATGCGGACGTTATAATAGGTAAGGAGATAATCTTCCGCCAAGCTACGACTAGATTCACTCACCACGGCCTAGCACATGGTTCTTATTAATAAGAAGCTAAGGTATAAATTGCAGCAATCGACGTAGCATCGTGACATGCGTTAACTAGTTATATGGCGTGTGTGAACCCGCTGAGCTTGATTAATAACTATCCAGGAGACTATTAATAAAACGCAATTAAATGCATCCTGTGCCGTCCCGGGCGCATGTTGAAAGACACGGAAAATTAACTACGTCCGTCAGATTTGCATACTACCGCGTGGTAGCAATAAATATCGGTAGGCAAGGTTGCTTAGGGTAGTATTGGATCTAAGGTAAAACCGTATTATTGAAACTGTAGGCTAAATTGACGATATTTTATTTTAAATGAATACTATTCACAACGCCATTAAAATGATGCACGAATATAATTCAACTATAAATTATTTTATATAGTCTTACTCCAATCAACGTCGATACAGCCAACTAACTTCATATTGCTCCCAATAAAGGATTATGTCGTAAACGAGCATCATTCGTAAATGGTCAAATGGTGACTTTAATATGAAAGTTATAAAAAATAATTTACCTATATGATTTTAAAAACACTGTCTAATTTAAAAAAAATGATTTTGTCTAAACTTAAGCTTTGTCTTGAAAGCATTTTCATAATTATTACGTACACGTGCACAAATCTGAGTACTTAATAACATTATGCAAAAGTTTGTTGCCCTTTACATCAAACCAATCAAATAAAACCGTATCAAGTAATTACATAATGTAAACAAGACAAAATATTAAGTTTAAAAACCAATTTAAAAAGCTTTATAAGTAAACTTCCGTGTTATAAATGTTGTATTCACTTCTCTTTGTAAATTGGCGTTGTTACAACGACTGAAGATTTATAATTTTATTGGTTTTAAAATTTTCGCAACTTCATTAACATTATAAATTGAATACACCTAAAACTAATGGATGACGAGAAAAGTTATAAATTTAATTTTCTGGACATTAGCATGTCTTGACTTAACTAAAATTTATTTGTGAAAATGAATGGTTTTTTGCTCTTCAGTTATGTAAACCTATACATAGGATACCACTATGGAGTGTATGAACTAGGCCATGAACGTGCGGTTCTTATATTAAAAACAAAACTGTTTTCCGTTATTACTAAAATAACCGAAGCCAGTTTTATTATATCACTTTTTTATATTGAATCTCTTTAGTTATAAGCAAACATTCAAATACTTTAACAACAAAACAGCTTTTAGCCATATTGCAAAAGCTGCCAAGCGTATAATGCTAGTTCGTGTTTATTAAAGTGTTACTTCATAGAACTTCTATGACTACTTGCTCATTGATTTTTATAACTTTTAGACCCTGTTGTTAGAAGACTAATAGGTTTTTTGTTTTTATACTACTATCTATATCTAAGTATGTCTGTGTTGATTTCAAAGAAGACGCTACTTACTAAGTAAAGGTCAAAAAGTATTTTAATTTCAGCCCTCACTGTATTCACCTTGATAGACCACTTGTGTACGTTACTGGCATACATTATTTATGTAAAAATATGTAATATGTACAACATATACACTAAGTATTCACAGTAATAGGCAAAATTTTCGATGTCATAAATACGTCTATTCCATTCAAATGGGATTGCGACTTTCTTGTAGAGTTCAACTACTGGGCTTCACTGGCTATTAGAGGAGGCCGGTGCCATCGGGCCTCATGCATAATTCAACCTCATGCATAAACAATGACGCGCATTACTCGACCACTTCGCTTTTACGTTTTATAACATCTTCTCAATGCTGACTGTCGCGAACAGTGCGCGGCCGGAGACGTTTTTGCATCAAAAACCAATATGCAGACGATGTACATCCTTATCTGTGCTTGTAGATAATGCGTTTGTGCTTGGTGCATTCATGAGAAGAAAATTCTAACTAGTTCTGTTCAAAGCACATTTTATTACTGCTTGTTTTTAAGGTTTTTTTTTTCAATAAATGAGTCGATTAGAATATCTTTAAGTTATTTTATTTTGATTCATTTGTAATTTGGTTTTTGAACGAGTATGGCCAGATTCGTTCTGTAATTAATACCAGAATGAGGTCGCGTTCCGATCCGATAGTAGCGTATGAAAAAATATTGTATATGACAATTTGTAAGTGCCTCCGTAGGCCTATGCAAGATAAAGACATTTCACTTCACTTCATTTCAATCTTAGAATAACGACCCGCGTGGCCGAGCGGTTACCACACCAGCCTGCCAGGCAGTGGGTCCCGGGGTCGATCCCCGACTAGACAGATATCGGATGAATTTAGATTTCTGTTCTGGGACTGGGTGTTTGTGTATTCGTCTATGTGGGTCCATGGCACCCACGACACAGGAGACAATCCTGCTGTGGGGGCTATGAGTTTAGAAAGCGTAAAATAACTAAGGCATGCTACATAACTTTATACGTAAACAAAGATCTGGTTGTGTTGAATAAAACTGGCTATCCTTTCAACGCGTCTCAATAGATATCTAAGACCAACGATCTCGACGCTCAACATCGTTCAACTGTCAACGTGTACGCATCGAAGATTCGCATCGATCTCGAAGAGCTATGCAATAAATGTCGACCAGTTCCATCCATAGATACGATATAATGCGTTTCGATGTAATAATATAGAATAAATAGCTATACGTTCTCATAAAAGGCGATCGTTAAGAACGTTTAGAAAGTGGGCGCAAGCGTGGCATAAAAAGGTAGTGTGTGCTTTGTTTTTGAAAATAGTTTGAAGAAGACTCCGGCTTTGTATAAAGTTTGATATTGCGATGTTTGTGTTGCTGTGAACTAGGATGTGGCCTCATGAGATAGTTTCAGTGAAAGTGGTAGAACTCTGTGACATCGTGGAAAGGGTTTATGAGTGGTAGAAAGTACTGACACAACCATCTAATACTCGTCTGTACACAGATACGTCTTACAACTGCAGTATAGCGCTGCTGCATTCTAGTTTCATATACATTGTTACGAGAGATTCTCTTTTTGGGATATCCCGGTTTAATACTCGGGGGTTTTGGATTCAATTCCAATTAGCATTTTGAATATAAAATTAAATACAGTCCATAAACGTCAATGAAAATGTTACAAGCAAATAACGTAAAAACCAAATTTCTCCTTATAACAATGGTAAAAGTTGACTCGGTCTGTCCCATATGCGGTTACATGTCCTTTAAAATCCGAGGTACATGCAAGTCCGCTGCCTCCATTCCATAAAAAAGCAAGACGCGCGAGTGAAGCCGGGAGGCGGGTCACGTATCGTGCGCGCGCTGCATACTGATGCGCCGCGGTGTGCCGACCCTCCGCCCGACACGATAGCGTACCCTGTTACACGTTCAGGGAATGACCGAATGAATCAGTCACATAACGACTGTTGCCTTTACATCGACTGTAACTTGAAGCTCAATAAACTCTCAATAAACGTATATAGGTACTATTTGTCGTATCGTAAACCTTATAAAGTTATTACCTTAATTAGTGTTACTAGTAGATTCGCCACAATTTAAAAAATACGCTTTCTACATTCATAACACAGTAGGATTTTCTTCTGTGTCGTGGGTGCCATAGACACACATAGACCAATGCACAAACACCCAGACCCTAAACAGAAATCTAAATTTATCATTCAGTTATCTGTCTGGCCGGGGATCGAACCCAGGACCCTATGCGTGACAGACTGGTTTCGCAACCACTCCGCCACGCGGGTCGTCAAAATGGTCGGCAATGATCGAAATTGAACCATAATATATAACTCTATGACTAATATATGTATGTGTATGGCTACCAAATTTTGTACATGCATGAGTGACTTGATAAACGGAGATATCTAAGTATCTATAAATATCCAATATCAGACCGGGCATAGAACTACTTCGACACCACTCTGATAACTTAAACGAGAGTATTTACGTTTTGTGGTATTTTGTCAATTTTCTTTAATTTTAAATAAATTTTACACTTAAGAGAGTGTTAATACATTCTGTAAATAGTTTAGCTTTTTTCTCGTTTGTTAATAAATTTTAGAATCAGAAGCTTACCTAAGTTTAAGAAATCAATCAATAGAGAAGGGAATTTAACATTATCTGGAGTATTATTTAAACAGACTGAAGTGGAAGGACCTTGATAAAGATCAAGACAGATTTAATTCTGTACTGTTCTTAGTTAATCAAAGACATTTAATATCCTCCATAAATACTAGAGAATTATCTAAAAACGAGAAAACCCCTACTGATTAAATTGATTTTGATACCCATACCCTGATAGTTTGATACCAATATTATTATGATAAAAAAAGAATTCTTCCCGCCTCTACCTTTTTGTCCGTTCGCATGCACCATATTTAAAAATTGTATAGGCTATGTCGCTATTACAAGTAAGATGATTCTAACGACACCTCTACGTCAAAATCCGTCAAGCCGTTTGGGCTGTGGAGCGTACCAATGAAATGGACATATATACACATACATACGATCTAAATAAAATATAGTTTAGTAAAAAATTTAAAAAAACACGCTTTTGGAGATAATCAAATTAAAAAGTAATTTATTTT
>DWPW01000449.1:0-11569 GCA_018252015.1 Astraptes brevicauda
ACACGTACACACACACAGACAAGTACACATACAGAGATATGCACACGCGCACACAGACAAGCACACATACAGAGACACGCACACACACAGAGGCAAGCACACATACATGGACACACACACACACTGGACTGTAGCACACCCGCGTCAGACAGCACACCACACGACACACACGCCGGACAGTACACCACACGACATACACACAAACTGAACTGTACCACACGTACGAACCCTACACCACACACTACAATGAGCACCACATTTCACCATGGTCTACTTTACTTCACCATAATAGTTCATATGAAGCGACACTGTAAATCCTCAAGAGTAGCATCGCGTCTATAAATGACTTCTGATAGAATCTATGTTACATATGAAAATGCTTGCAAATACGCACGGGTCGAAGTGACGACCTACCATCAGGTGGACTTCATGCTATTTTGTTGCTGCAAAACTTATACGAAGAAAGGAGCACCACATTGGCACGACTGGACACTACACCAGACTGAACCATACATCTATACAACATTGCCGCACTTGACCACAACGAAACAATTGACCACATCCGACAATGACACGACACATCACTAAGACTACACTGCACCGTGACTCGACACCTCACTGAACTACTTTTCATTATGTCGTTGTGTATTTAAAAACGAATAAAATTGTACGACTTCTTGCTACAATCTTACAAAATCGACATATTTTGATTAATAGTTTGTTGAAGATTAAATCAATACACGCGAACGGAAAGAAAATGTTTTCAGTCAACATGGAACTTCAGTTACTTAAATTAAAATAATTGAATGCTGAAATTAAAAAAATATATATATGAAATTTTGACTCATTGTCAAAAGAAAACACCATTTACCACACTCTACGATACACACCCACGACCGACAACCACCACTTACCACTCACTACAGCATCGGATCAAGTGACCCGCTTCCCGGAGCCGGAGTCTCGTTAGCACTACCATAGTTTTAATGCTACTATTTAATATTAAATAAGGTTTTTTGTAATTAATTTTGTGACTGGCTGGAACTGTGGCTTGTTGAGTTGTATCTGACGATCAATCTTTCACTAGATCTAGTCGACCAGGTGGCGTGCGGACCTCGCTTTTGACTAAACGAATCATTTTTCAACTTAATTCTAGATTTTTTTTAAATAAAAAAAAGCTTTAAAAGGATTAAAGATAATTTTATATGTACAGATATTGAGCGTGTCAGACACATAACGTGTCAGGCGATATATATTTTTTTCTATACAATATGTCTCTCGGGGATGGTGCATTAATACATATTGTATAGAAAAGTATTTCTACGTCTGTAACGGTCCGTGTCTGTCACGTTTAATGTCTGTGCATATAAACGAACCACGAACCAACAAACTATGAACATTTTTTTTTGTCTCATAATTTTTTATGCCTTGAATTTTAGCTTTAGTAGTTGGAAGTCCAATTTTTTGGGTGTGATTCCTTAGTAAGAGCGAGGTCCCCCCGCGTTGTGTTGTGGTTTGGTCCCCGCGTCGTCCCGGCGCGGCTTGCGGTGTCCGGTGCGCTGTACCGCTTGTCCCCGCGCCAGTGGCCGTCTTGTACTGCACGCGTCTCAGGAGACATGTTGTCGAGTTAATGTGGCGGAAATTGGCATTGTTCTTTGCCGTCCAAACTGATAAGATTAAAATAAGACGAAGAAGATACAATGGCTTTTAATGTAAGCGTACTAGAACCGTTCCTACGACGTTTGTACAGCGAATATGTGTACGGATATAACAACGGGATACTCAACGGGCTTGTCGAGAAAATCGTATCAACTTTAAAGTATTCGGTGATGTTGTGCATTGCATAATAGTCTCGTTCTCGCTGCGTGTTGCCACACGTATTTAAGTTTCATTCCTATATAAAATGCTAGTGTTTAATATATAAAAGTCTACAGTCAATTATTTTATACGAATGAAAATTTTCTTTGTGTCCATCTCTCTATGCGTTTTAAATACGACGAACATTGATACGCGTGCAGTATAATACTGTGTGAGTCTAGCCTCAACCATCGTCGCCGTCGACAGAGGTGGCCACTGGCGCGCTCGAGTCCCGGCGTGCCTTGTATTTTGTCGCCCCGTTCACTGCTACCTCGGAAACGTTCTCACCAACCCTTAGATCAGCTATTATTTTTTTTGTTCAACGATTATACTTTACAAGCCTCTTTTAAATTTGTCCAGTAGTTTAAGATTACGATTGACCGCTTTACGATCCCGTGTTGTCGGACGCGCACCGCGTAGCGCCGGGGCGCGGCCGCGGGCGCCTTCGGTTCCCGTTCTCTGATAGTTCGACTCTTGATGTTCCGACTTAGCCGGGTACACGTCTTTGTACACACGTCAACTCGAGCACCAATCGATATGCATGCCCAGATTATAATGATACTGTGATACTTGCGGTGAGGAGGGTACTAGATTTAATCCTATGTGATAATATGTACATGTCGCTTGTATAATGTAAGCTTGCGGGGACTCCGCAGTAGTTGTACGGTGGCTGCGAGGTGACGCATCCGATGTCCCCTTACCTTCGTATCATTTTAACCTTTATGCTATTGTAATGAACGCTTATATTCCCTCGTACGTTGGATCGTGTTGATGCGTCATGACGTCACCGCCGTACATATAGCATTCTACGCTCGTTCTTTCAAGAACTCTTTAATATTATGTACCGGTCGCTGCTTGACTCTCGTATACGACTACCTGTACAGTCCTGCATTAACTTTGATCTAACACTGTTTCAATGTCTTAACCACAGTCAATACATAGTGAATATGTCTGGAACTTAGTTTTTGAGAACTTTGCTTGCTATATCACCCTCTATCATATTTAAGAGTAGATGAAAATCCTGCATTACATCACAAGTTTTTCTGAAAATCTTTTTATCAAAGTGTCATCTTTAAGTTGGTTCATGAAACAACAATTCAACCACCATCTATGAATGGGATTTTAGTTTTGCGATATAACTTTTCTAACTAAAAAGTATTTTAAACAGGAAAGAATAGCACACAGACACATCTGTAATTTGTCCGAGTAACACAAAAACTTTTAATAATGCCATTTCGTGTAATAAATATGCTGAATTATAAAATCGTTTAATTTTAACATTTGTAAGAAAATCATTGTACGGGCCGATACCGTACATATAATAATTATTGTTTTGTCAGCATTGTGGGTCCCGCGCGCGGTGGTCATAAGCAATTTACTTTAGTACGCAAGTAACTGTCTACCGCGACGCGTGTACTCAATCTATTGCGTTATCATAATCTCATTGAATGTGAATCAATAAATCATAGCAAAGTAATTAGCTTTGACATAAACCAAACGTTGTTTATTGCGCTTCTTCTCCATAACGAAACTCCTTGGGAAGTGGCGGTAGATTTATATCATTGACGTTCAAAAATAATTCTGTAGGAATCTACTTTGAATAAAATATTTTTGATTTGATTTGCACATGTTCAAGTTTGTTAATATTTTTCTTTCTTCTACCAAATATGAAGTCGATTAAGTCCCGATAAAATTGTCAACTTTCATTTTCATGATATATATTTTTTTTAATGTAAAATGAATATACAATTTTTTTTAACCCACAAAATGGAGGAGGTTACTCAATTCGAGCGCATATATGCTATCTTATATATGTTCGCGGATACCTTCGTCGTTTATGAACCGATTTTAATGATTCTTTTTATTTATTTTCACTTCAAGAGTCATAAAATTATTGCAACCAAAGATATCGAAGTTACAAAAAATATTGATTTCTAATCCCCCACAGGACCCCCGACACCTGGTGCTCCTCCGGGGGTATAGCTTGAAGGAGCGACCCCCCAGCCCGGCGCCCCCGCCTGTGCCCGACATACAGCCAGATGTGTACGGGTGAGTGTTCATTAGCCCCGGATCTACATTTTTTATGAATTAGGGCAAAAATTTGATAGCAGCGCCCTCTTTCTACCTCTTTTAATTTTTTTTACCATACCGCCTTTGAACTTCTGTGATCAATCTTAGATAAACTTAGGAGTCCTGCCAGAGGTCGACCACAGATGCGTTGCTACCTCTGAGTACTAAATTGGAACGCCTCGGATAATTATGTCTTCCATATACCCTTTCGGCCAGAACGCACCTGTGCTTGATACTGCTGTTATTAGGCAGAAATAAGTGTGGCGTTGGTGCCGCCAGAGTTGAACCACAAGAGGTTTACCACCTTGAAGATTTTTATCAATCTTTTAATACTATCACACCTATTTCTGCCTAATAGCAGCAGTTTTAAACGCTGCTGTGTTCTGTTTTGAAGGGTGTAGTAAGGGAGACATACAACTTAGTCCTCAGAGGTAGCATCGCATCTGTAGTCAACGCTAGGTGAGACTTTCATTATATCGGGTCGATTACAATTGTCCGTGGGTGGCAGTGGCCACTTTTGTATTATTTTATGTTACGGAAATAGCAAACAAGCATGCAGTCCACCTGGTGGTAAGCGGCTCCTGCCGCCCATGTACATTTGTGGTCAACCCTAGATCACAGTCCCACCTGAGGTCGGCCACTGAGGACTAAGTTGGAAAGCCACGAATAAGTATATCTGTCTCATCACACCCTTCAAACTAGAACACAGCAGCGTTCAACACTGCTGCTATTAGGCCGAAATAGGAGTGGCGGTGGCGCCGCCGGAGTGAAACCACAAAGGCTTCCACCACCTGTACAGAAGTACCACTTACCGTCAGGTGGACCGCATGCTCGTTTACTACGCCCATATAATATAAAAATAACAAAACATACGACGAGTGAAGTGTCGCCCGCAGGCAGGGCAGGGGCGCAGTCCCCGCGCCGCGGCCGGCGGCGCAGTTCCCGCGGGGCGCGCGCCCCAACTGGCTGGTGCCGCCGCGGCAGCCGCTGTACCCGGGGAACTCCGCGCTGCTCACGCAGCTCTCGCAGCCCTCGTACCCGCCGCCGCCCGCGCAGGTGAGGGTTGGGTTGGGTTATGTTGGGAGTAGCTACAAAAAAATTAAATAAAAGGTTAAGATTAGCTAAAAAAAACAAAAATAGGTTAGGAGTAGCTAAAAAAAATAAAATATAGGTTAGAAGTAGCTAAAAAGCACCCCACGATTTTTTGACAATTCCTACTTGAATTGGACTAAGATAAGATATAAATATGGCATAATGTATGAATGGAATCCAAAATGTGAAAACGATTCTTTCTCAGAACATGCCACGGATGCAAATGCTGCAGCCGGGCGCTTCGGGGCAGGGGGTCAGCGGCGTGGGCGCGCCGGGCTCCGTCGGGCCCTCGGGCTCCGGCCCGCCCGTGGGCGTGGGCGCCGTGGGCAACGTGGGCCAAGTCGGCAACGTTGGTGAGTGACAATATGTTATTACTACTAGAGTAGATTAGAAATATTGTTATGGTGGTACTTTAATTCTATTTGTCATTACCATGATTAATTCCAAGTAGACGTCTAAATCGTGGGCCTATATGAAAGGGCGGGGAGTAGGTGGTCCGGACCGCCCCGTTAGCATAGACAAGACAATATTTTTTAATTTTTTTCGTTCATAACTGCTTATATATATATTTTTTGTGCAAAAATCTTTTGATCTCCATCGATTCGATTGATTCCTCATAACAAAAAACATAATAATTATTATCCCTTTCTTTCTATCTTTTTTCTTTCTTTCTTTAATTTATATATTTTAATGAAACAACTTTTTAAAACCATCGACTCCATTGACAAAAAAAACCTTAAATTTCTTTTGTTTTCTTTGTTTCATTCTCCGCACCGTTCCTGCTCGCAGGCGCAGTGGGCACGTCCTCGGGCATGCAGCGCACGTACATCTGGAGCGGCGTGCTGGAGTGGATGGAGAAGGGCAAGGCGCCCGGCGAGCAGCAGAAGGTCACCAAGCACCTGCCGTGCCAGGTCCGCTGGGGGTCGGTGTAGGGAACACACACACACACATACATACACACATACATTCATACATACACACGTGATTCTCTGGTGAATCCACGGGGAGCGAGGAATGCAGAGACGAGCGAGGTGGTTTTTTATTCGTTACAGGTCGCTACCATCCAGACCAAGCACGACGTCCCAAACACCTTGACCCTATGTTACGTAATTGTATTTTTCCCCTCCGAAGTAAAAAAAAAAACTTACATACACACACACATACACATACAGACAGGCACGCACGTACATCTGGAGCGGCGTGCTGGAGTGGATGGTGCCAGGTCGGCTCGAGGCTTCCCCGAGTGGCAAAAAACACTCGAACAGCCATGCATGACCGGTCTGTTTTTTTCTCTCTTTCATACGTAATTTTCTGTCTCTTTAAAACATTCACATACATACATACACGCGCGAGCGCGCACACCCAAGGGTATTCAATACATGTAAAGTAGGTACAAACATCACCGACTCACGGGCAGCTTCTAACACCGAATGGCAGGACAACGTTCGCCCGGTCAGCTAGTTAATTGAAATTGAGTTTACTTATTAATCACCAACAACGGCCAGGTGTCAGCGAACTCGAAGGACATCGAGCCGGAGCTGAAGGTGGAGGCGTGGCCGAGCAAGCTGCTGATGCAGCTGATGCCGAAGCAGCTGATCAGCAGCATCGGCGGCCAGTACCTGAAGGACAGCAAGTCGGTCGTATTCCACTTGCAGCAGAACGAGGCGTTGGACGCGCTGACCAAGGTCATGGTCAATGGATATGTGAGTATGCTTATTGTAGATCGTGGTCACGGCGACACTCAAGCCGTCTTATTACAAAACGAGGACTAGCGATATTTTATCATAAACAAAGGTATAAGCTAGTTCTTATTACAAACGCCGGTTTTACATTATTTTGGTCGTCGTCAACCAATTATTGTCCCACGGCTGGGCACGGGTGACACCTCCTCTCCTCCTCTCGAGTGACAGGGGTGTAGGCCATAGTCTACCTCGCTGGCCAAGTGCGTATTGGTAGACTTCACGCACCTTTGAGAACTTTTTTTTTTTTAAGAACTTTCAGGCGTGCAGGTTTCCTCACGATGTTTTCCTTCACCGTTAAAGCAAGTGATAATTCGTTTTCCAAATACACACATAATACAGAGGTGCGTGCCTTGGATTTGAAACCCGGACCTCCCGATTGAGAGGCCGAGTTTCAACCCTTAGGCTGTCACTGCTTATATTTGTAATTTAATAATAGTACTGGCCGAATACTACTTTAAGAACATATTGTTTTTTAAATGTATTCCTAAGATACTAGAAGAAAAGCAAATAAATTGTACACACGTAAAAGTATGTTTTAATTTTTTTTCTTCGATAATTAACTATAATAACAATGGGTTAAAAAGGTTAAGAATAATAAAATGAAATAAGAATTGAAGGGTTCATTCGATTATGCTGGTTGGAAATTTCAAGCAAGTAATTTACTAGAAAATAGGAATTGGTGGAGAATTATTGAAAATGAAGAGACAGATGTGAAAGACTGCGTACCGCCACAAAATGGTCAGGAAAGCCAGTAGATGTTAGTCATATATGAACATTTGGATGAATGTGCGGCGTATACTCTTATGCCAAAACAAGAGACGAATATTAGTTGCAAAAGCGAAACCAATTATTTTTATCCGATATTCTGAAGAATGGATATGATATCGATTATTTAATCCAAAGACAAGAAAAATCATAATCAGTAGAGACGTTAAGTTTTTAGATTATTTTCCTGGGGATAATTTAAATACTTCCAATAGTCAGAATAGTTTTTTTTTTTTCAGTTTTGGAACATGAATCTGTTGAAAGTAATTAGGATATTAATAGGCGTTGTCCCGTTAAAGAAACAAACAGAATATTTTAATATTTTTACCTATAAATTGATTTCAAAGAATGCCCCTTTGACTATGAAAGAGGTATTGTCTAGGCCAGGTCATGATATAATTATGATAAGCGGTAATACAGGGTGAATTCTAGGTATGAGAATACGTAGAGATAAAGGAGTAATTATTTTAGACCAAAGACAGTAAAATTTTAAAATATTGCAATAGTTTGGTATGTCAGATTGCAATCCAGCGTCAACTCCAATGGAAGTTGGTTTGAAATTGGCGAAAGGTAACTCGGATAGTGATTGTGCTCTACCCTATCAGAGTTAGTGGGGGGATTGAACTATCTAGCCAATTCTACGAGACCTGACAGCATATGTAGTGAATGTAAATGTGTACATGGGTCAAGTCTAAATATTTTCTGAAATATTTATATAATAATAACATTACGATGCGATTATGTCTATGATACATATGCGAAGCCTCTTATAGACAGTCTACGGTGATTCTATCGGTCTACAAGTTAATTTATCGACTCCAAAGTAGTACTTCATATCAACACAATTAATCTTAAAGTATGAGTTAAAGTGTTTAGCAAGAACTTGATGTATAAAACGACATAAAATATATACCTACATTATAGATGGAATTTTCAAAAGTGATCATAGTCATAGGTACAAATTTTTTATTTATATTTATTGATAAAATATAATAATGCAGGAACAAACAAACACGTAGTCTCCTCATGTGGTCACTGCCGCCCACGAAAATAAGTGACCAAGCCCAGGTTAGAATAGAGTACTACATGAGGTCGGCCACAGGAACCCGTGACGTTTCTGTGGCCGATAAGTATGTCTCCCTTACACCATTCAAACAAAAACACAGCAGTGCTTACAACACTGCTGTTATTAGGTAAAAACAGTTGTGGCGGTGGTGCCACTAGAGTTTATTCACAAAGGATTCTACCACTATAAAGCACATTAACAGGGATATTTATTATTAATGCGATTTACACATGAAACAAAATATCGGTTAAATGTCACACGTTGCCGCGCTGGCCGGTATCTGTACTATGGTCTCCAAAACGAGAAAAGACACGACCAGAACACTTGATTCGTATCGTTACCGCGATGATAGCATTTTTTGGCAAAAATAAATATAATGAATATCAATAAAATCTGGTTTTAACAGTATGGCTTCACCTAACACCGCACGTAAAATAATAATTTTGTTGCAATAAAATTTTCTAGTTCGTATCTCTGTTACTTTAGCGCAAAATAGGGGTAAGTGTTGGAATGACCGAAATTGACGATATATGTGTTGGATGGCAACATTAGTTATTGTAAAAATTGTTTTAATTTTTAATACGAGTCTGACAACTTTCCTTTTCTGCCGCCACAGCTCGTGCAATATCCACTTCTTCGTATCAGTAACTTGGAATGTAAACCAGTGTATCGCCTAAAATAAATGTGAAGTAATAAGTATTCTAATTACAAAATAATAAGTATTCTAACATCTAACAACTTACACATTTTAAAGATAAAACACCTAATAGAACAACACTTCATTTTCTACTAATCTACTACTTTTCAGGTATTCACGATTGACCGTGCTTTACACTCTAGGTATGGCTGAGCGCTGCGCGGTCAACGGCCCTCTGATTGCGAAAACGGTAGAGCGGATGAAATAATGTTTCACATAAAATTTGTCGTAAATAATATGTGCTACAATTTTATAATTGATGCCAATATCATTGGAGCAATAGGAACCGAGATATTCGAGAAAAACAGTTTTGTGCAGGGCCTTTGGATCTTGAATAACTTACGACTTAGGCACCAGAATTATGAGACTTTTGAACTTTAAGAACGCCCAAACGAAGCTATATACGAAAATTCAGCTTATTAAGTCTCATTCTGAAGTAAAACGCTAAAGTGAGAATGGGCCATCGTGTTATTTCTCGTTTTGAAACATTATTATTTGCGCATTATAGAACTGGCAAGAAGTTGCGATTAAATTGTTAGCATATTTTTCTCCGTAAATAATTTTAAAATGTATGGTCTACGCAAGTCATGAGACATCGGAGGAATTTGAAGGAGAAATATGACTTTAAATCCGGCAGTCCCTTACTACAAAATATATTGACAAATTTCGTCAAAAGATATCTACAGTACATACCTACTAACTGATAAACGGCGTTCGTTAAACCGATATTTTATGTGTAAATGTCATTGGTACCTTCGTGTTATGCAGAAAAACCTGATCATGATGAACTTTGTATCGCCTTAGAATCTATGATAAACACAGACATTTATTTCAATATGTGAGTTTGTTTGTTTTTATGTAACGCCTTACGCCTTAACTAATCAATCGATCATTGTGTAATTTTGCATACCCATGTCCAGGGGCCCACAAAAGAATATAGAGTAAATTTGGGAGTAATACAATTTAACGTAATATTTTTAATATAATGCACGTATGCATCAATAAGTTATAGATTAAATTATAGGTTTAATAAAATGCCATCTGCGTTACACGTTGAATCTATTCCATCACGGAGAACCAGGTGCTTTGTAAAACTCTTCTACATCACGCTACTTATTTAGATAGTTTAAAGAAACTATAAAATCAGTCAATTTCATATACATATGAAATTGACTGGTTTTGATGACGTCTTAGAAATACATATAATAAATAAAACTTTTAAATGTAACGAATTCGTTTGATTTATTTTAGAATAGCACTACTAAGTTAGTTTAATTATTAATTCTTTGACAAGCGTTGATGTATTCCGAAATACAAAGTGCAAAGCTGTTAAGTTATTGTTATCCGTATTTCATGTTTATTATATGGATTAAGATTCTCAAGTAATCACTATTTAGTTATTATTAAATCCATTAAATTGACTGCACAAAATATAGTTGAAAAATTCGTTCAATAAATTTAGAAATCGCATAAACCACTAACTGTTAATAATAATAATAATGATGAATATTTATTCACGCACTGTAATACGTGTTCAATTAGCCAAATTATGAACGAAATCCAAAACCTGACATTTTTTTCGCTGTCCGCTTGACGTGAAATGCCCCATTTTATCCACTTCAATTTCGGCTCCGTATGAAAATAGTAAAAAAACATAGACTACATTGTATTGTTCGCGGCGGACCTGGCGGACTTGATTCGTTGATCTATTATAGCGATTATTGTCTTTATTTCTTATACTCGCTGCTAGGGAGTAAGAGCCTTGTGAGTAGGGAATTCAATCCCGATTATCTTTTCTAATCACGGGATTTCGAAATTTTTGACATGAGATCCCGGAATAATCCCGGGATTATAAATAGATATTGAAAAATGAAAGTACTATATAAAACTACTTTTTGCTTATCTTACAACTTGTTTTCGACCGAAAGTTATATTTCTGGGACTAACTCGACGGTTTCACTAAGACATTTGGTTCTAGTTGGCTGCTGTTATAAGACAGAAATTGGTGTGGTGGTGGTGTTGCCTGAGACGAACCACAAAGGGTTCTGCCACCTTCAGACTATCAGGGCCCTGTCTCTTAAACGTAATAGGTAGACAATTTAATTTTTTACAAAATGTTTAGATGTTGCTATAGTTGCTATAGCAAGTAACACAAAAAATATATATCTATATGAATAAATAAATTTGAAGTGTCTGTGTGTAACGTCGTCAATAACAAGTTTTATTCAATGCATGTTATATATAATATACTCTATGGTATGCATGGCACCTATTATCAGA
>DWPW01000450.1:0-11567 GCA_018252015.1 Astraptes brevicauda
ATCCTAATATGAATAAATGTGGCTCGTATTATAATACGTATACCTATTACGAATATATTCGTTACACTTCTATCGCTTGCAGTCAAGCTGTCATTGACATGTGGTGGATTGTAGAATTTGTACATTGGTGTTATTGGAATGTTGTATTGTTTTGAATAATTGTGTTTTCAAATTAATTAGCGAGACTGAGACAATATTTTCAGTAGTAAAGTTAAAAATGTCGCTGGTGTTAACAAAAGCAGCACTAGCGGCAAAAGACGCTCAGAGCAACTTTCAGGTCGTTAAGTTCGAATCTTATAAACCAAGGCAAAGAAAGGAAAAGTCAGACAATGTAGAACAGAGTGTACAAAAGCGACCAGGCGCGCAGAAAGACTTGGAGCTGAAGAGGATACGACATGAAATAGTCCGGTTCGGAATGTCCGGTTTTGATGCCACTAAGAAAGAGGAAGCCAAGATTGCACTAGCGGTCAGTTTAGGTCTGTGTTTTTATTAATATTTGTTATCAAAATTAGTCTAAATGAGAAAAATTCATTCGGAGATCCTTTAGAGCATTTTGAATATCAATATTAATCCATTATCTCTTTGCAAAGTGTTAATTATTGCCCGATTTACTGGCAAGACGTCACAAACACTCACATCTAAATCGCACACTTAAAAATTGATTTTTTAGTTAATAAATAGTTAATCATGCAGTTACTTAACATTTTCGAAACAATAATAGTAGTTTCCTCCTGGTCATGGGGAGGAGTGGTGGGGTGCACTGACTAGTGCACCTCAACACATTAATACATCTCCACAGCCTTTCAACATTAAAGCATCTCACCACAGCTCTGTTACGTTTAATTTTTTTTTTTGTCTATACATTAGGAAAACTTTCATTATGAGAAAAATGAGGTGGAATTTGCTAAGCGGCATTTACAAGTAATAACACATTTTTTGATATAGGCATCTGACATAGGCATCTCACATAGTTGATAATGTTATTTAACATTGTCTTTTTATGGTTTAATTCTGTTCAATTAAAAATGTAATTTGTAACACAATCCTATAAATATATTATAAATCAATAATCTTTTCTGCAAGATCTTTAACATATGCTTAATCACACACTCTGCCGTGAGCACACTGTTTGAAAAAAGGGTTCCATAATTTTTGCTTTACATATTAATATATATCTAGATTAGAATATTTTACCTTACAGGAGCAAAACCACCTAAAAAGGAATATGTCAATTACAAAGAACTAATGGCAAAGAGAGAAGAAGAGAAACAGAAGAGGGAAGAAGAAAAACAGTCAATGATATCAAAGAGTATCCTTCAGAGAGTTAGCAAGAAAAAGAAGAAAGGTCCCGGTAATGATGTCGGCCACTTCTTGAGCAATTATGGAAAGGTAATGTACTTTGTCCTTCGTACATAGGAGGCCGATGTCGAAGGACAACCAAACTGGTTGTGTGAAAAAAATGTAAATTATAAACACCATAGATTTGTCTAATAAATGATACTAACAAATTCATAATACTGTGCAATAGATATAAGAAAAAAAAATGGTCAGTGAATAAAGGCTTTATCTATCTATCAATGTACTTTGTAATAAGTATTAAGCACGCTAGTATAAGTAGGTATTCTAATATCCATGACTAATATAAACCTTGCATAAATGTTCTTATAATATAAAGTATGAACATCCTATAATTTTAAATAAATATCTCAGAATGACTACACTCTGTGATATTTATGATATAATTGCCTTGATTTTCTATCAATTATGTAACACAAGAATATTGAATATATAGGGCTGATTTAATATGAAGACACAATTGATAGATCCCAAAAAAACTTGATTTCTTTGTTCAAAATTAAGTAATATAAATATTTGACTGATTTCCCGAAGGAAAGGGGTTATGTACATATGTGTCATGTATACATTCCATGTGGAAATGCTTATTTTATTATTATCCTATAATGCAACCCTTCCTTATATTATTCTGTAATAATAGTGCTACTATATATATGAGGACTCTCTCTAAGTATGTATGTAGTTATTTTATGTCCTCATTAATTACTGTGGTCCCATTTCCTAATTACCATAATTAAACATCATTATTTAATTGATATGTTTTTAATTTTCAGGTAAATAAAAAGGATTTGAAAAAAGACAGCAAAGGTGGTAAAGGGCCTGCCAAAAAGAAAAAGAAATTAATATAGAATGTGTATTACATGTATATAATTTTGTAAGTTGTATAAATAAATTGATTTAATTTCAATGTACTCTTTATTTATTGTTTTTGCAATTATATATTATAGTAATCTTTATCTAGGCATTGAGAAACTATGTAGTAAAGTACTAGAGGAGACATTGCATACAACTGTTGTGTCCCGTTCAACACCGGCAGAAGTACCGCGCTTTTCATAGTCTAAGATTTTTTGTAGCTGTAGCACTGTAGTTGTAGCACTTAATGCTGCAGTTACGAAGCACACGTTAGACGGCATGTTATTGTTGGACGCTTTAGCGGCTTTAAGTTATAAATTACAAATAAGAACACGATTTATGGTTGATGGAGCGCCTCTAGTATTTTAGTAAGTATTTAGATGTATCTACGTTACTCAATAAAGATATTTCAAGTCAATTTTTATTTAAAATACACTCATTCAATATCAAAAAACCAAATATTTGATACTACTAATTTTTTAAGGTGGTAAAATCTATTGTGGTTCGTCTCCAGTGTTTTTCCATAATAAAAGCAGTGTTAAGCGCTGCTTTGTTCCGATCTGAAGGGTGTGGTAAGGGAGACATATTTATTCCAGGCGTTCCAATTTAGTACCCAGGGGTAGCAACGCGTTTACAGATTAACGCGATTACAGATGTCTATGGGCGGCAGTGTCCGCTTACCATCAGACAGGAGGCATGCTCGTTCGCTACATTCATGACATAAAAAAACACTAATTTATATGGGCCGCGATCCTCATGAACTCAAATTATTTTAATGTAATTTAATAAATTTGAATCAAAACCTCCACGTATATGAAAATCATTGATCATGAATCACATTCATAAAATCTAGAATTTAGATTTGTTAGCAGTATCAGGTATAGATTTACTGGACATATTTCTTTAATAAAAAATACTACTAAAATGCGATTTGCAGTTTGTTTTGAAATAAATTTGTAATAGGACTTTATTTTGAACTTAATTTTTTTTTTTTAAATAAGCGCCTCTTGGACATTATTCTTATTCCATAAATTAGGTTAGATTGAAACATTGCTATACAGTTATACTAGGTACCTATATAAAGTAAAGCATAGTGCGAAAGTTAATAGAGTCATTTGTGAATTGTGTAGTACCTAATTAATGTTTGCTCCTCAATTAAACTTATTAAATAAAAACAACGTATTTAAAAGATTTATCAACCAATAAATAAACTTATAATCATTATCCTAACTAATCACCATGAGTAACTGTAGCAAATCATTAAATTATGAACATTAATTAAACAGATCAATTATGGAATTGTATTAATTACTTTAATTAGTGAAAACGCATGAATTAATTAATTGACAACCCTTCAACAATTTTGGAGTGGGGTGAATATTCTATAATTTAAATTCGCTCTCTCGAGCTCATAAATCATTACGCAACCGACTTTCACGGAAGCACGTTGTATCTGACATTAATTTTATTTACAAAAAAATGGATTTACATCTTCATCTGTCAGTGGCATTCCGTGCCTTAGATCATAAATGGGGAAAGCCTGTGGACTTGGATACGTCTAGTGAATCTCTACCATGTCTCCCTGCAGTTATTGATCGACCAACGGCCACATTTTCCTCAGAAGATTATTTAAATACGATTAAAAGAAGTCGCCCAAAGCCTTATTATCGTACAGAATATAGGAGAAGAAAGAAGAATGTGAAGTTAAACGACTCCTTTTCTAATATTTCTGTTTCAAGGATGCCTCATCATGATTCTACTGAAGGATCCGAACAGGATATTTTTGATCGCTTTAAATATGATAGTAACACATGTAACAAGCTAACTGGTGGCATAAATGAACAAATAAAAGATTCACAAAAATCTTTAGAAAGAACATATGTGATTGGTAGGTCCGCACCGTGTATTAACCTTGATTTAGAAAGAAGACAAGAAGAACTTAAAATGTCTTTGAAAGATTTCAAATGTAGAACTCTTTCATATATTAGAAAAACTATTTTAAGGAAACAATTGCGTTAATAGATGAGATATCTTTTGTTACTATTAATCAATTGAAGTGTATCAATTATTAATTTACTTTAACATTATCTTTTAAATCTTCTATTTATTTTATCATTAACTTAATCGTAAAATTGTTATTTGAAAAATAAAACAAAATGAAAAGTATCATGTGTATATTTTATAATAAAAAAGATAACTAGATATAATTATAATATTTACACCGTGTATTTTAACATAAATACACTATTTATTATGCAGGCAAGGTCATTTTTTTACAATAAATAAATTTAAACACATAGAAATTCATACAATTCATTGTAAAATTACATTAAACATAAGGCTCAAAATATTTAATAGCAGTCGTCATAGGTTTCTCGTTGATTTTGTTCGTTGCGATAGGGTTCTTGACTCTCATCTTTATATCCTTAGGTTTTAACACGTTTTTGTGATTGGCACTTGGAGGTCTCATGCCAAGGTAATTCTTACTCGGCGAGAATATAGACTTAGAACTAAGACCAGACGTTTCCAGGAAGAAATCGAATGAGCCTTTAGTTTTAGGCACATTCGTGTCAATATTATTATGCAGAATCATTCGCGGCTCACACTTAACAGTATTATAAGAACCACTGTTGCTTCCAGAAGAATTGCTTGACTCAATATCAGAGTTGCGTACAGATTCAGTCTCTAAATTCTCTATATTCGATAGGAGATCAGGCTTATTAGACAACTTTGCATTCTTAGACAAACCTTTGTTTAAGGTATTCTCGTTGCAGTCATGAAAATTATCGTTTTTTACATTATCAGAATTATTATTAGCAAGATTATGTTGAACGTCTTTTTCAGGTACAGTGGTAAGTAAATGTTCAGTCACAACATCCGACGTTGAACCGTCGCTGCTTCCAGAGCTTATGCGATATTCCTCTGCAACTATACTGCCGAGTTCATCGTCTATTTTAAACTCCTCAAAATCCTGCGATAAGTCAAACTTATCGATGTCATCAAAATATTCTGGTTTTCGCGGCTCTTTATTATTAGTTTGAGGTTGCGTCTTTTCAGGCGCATGGTTAAATTGATTATCTAAATCAGTTAAGTTGATCTGCTTACTGCCAGTCTTAACGCCTCTGTTAATTTCAGACAATATAGAAGAAACCGTGTTACCCATTTGGATAGAAGCGCGTGGGTCCAGCTTTGGTTGCAGTGGGTGCATATTAAAATTAGCCAAGTAATTGTCGGTAGTTTGTTGGAATGAACGATGATCTTCATTTGGTTTTTCGTCTTCATCAGGAATAATAATTTCAGTGACTTGAGGAAGTTTAGGAATATCTTTGTCACTGATTTTATTTTGTATCCTCGGTAAGGATACGACTTTAGCCACGTTATTCCTCTGATTGATTACATGTATTGGATACTGTTCGTTATGAATTTCGACAGTTGGCTGTGTCAGTATCAACTCCCGCTTGCCGTTGCTGACTACTGGAACATTTATCTCTGAAATGGAGCAGTAGTCTGGTTCTATATTTTTAACAGTCGCTACTTGTCCCACTTTCCTCATCTTAACATCTGCAACCCGTTGATTAGCCGCAACGGCTTCAGAGTCTAACGGTTCTATCGCTGGTCTGATAGCATTCTCAGCTTTCCATTTAGCTGAAAGGTTCTTTGGCTTAGGCGGCAGTGCAGGAGGAGTTCGAGGCACCTTCCTCTTATTGAATATTTTCATTGATCCAAGGGAGTTATCTTGTTTATATTCTATTGTATTATTTATGTTGCGATTTTCTAAGTTAGCAGCAATATTTTTAACTATAGAGCCTCTTATTTTAGGAACAGTTTTGAGCTCAGCTGGGGGTATCATACACGGCATTGGTGCAGGTTTCAGTTCAGCGGATTTTGTTATAATAGGTTCATATTCATTGCTGTAGATACTTTGTATCTCGTACTGGAATCCTTGAGCTGTGTTTGGCACTTCATAACTATGTTCAGATGCTGTTTCTAAACTAAACTTTACAATTTTGTTTGCTCTTTTATCTGTTCTTGGTAAAGTGTGGTTATTGTTGACTGTTCGTATTTTATCTTCATACGAAATACTATTCAAAGTTGAAAACTGAACACGTTTAGTACTTGACTTTGGACTAGGGCTGGGAGCTTCACTTGATTTAGAATTATCGTTACTACTGTCATCTAACGAATTTTGTAGTAAAATCTGATTGACGCACTCCAACACAGGATTATTTTTGTATATTTCATTGGGAGGACTATCGTCAGCGTCACTTGTGCTAGCATACCAATTTTCATTAGCATCTGACGTAGCTTGTCTAATGTTAGTTTGAATATTATTATTCTTATCATCAAACCTGGTGCTGAATCTGTCATTGTTATTTTTTAACAAATTGTTGCACAGCACTTCATTTTTCGCTGATATAACTTCAGCATTTAGAATGCCGCTATTAAAACCAGCTATTAAAAGATCTTCGTTTGATTTTGATTTAATATTATTTAACGGAATTCTTTGGTCTAGACAATCAGCATCTTGTTCAGGGTCACTGACATTACAGTACCAGGGTTTTTCATTATTTTCATTGCTTTCTTCATTGAGTACGTTATTTAGAAATATTTGTCTGTTGGCTTTTATTTCTTCAGATGCTTGAATTTTTATTCCATGAAGCCTTTCCATTTTAGTAGAATATGTTTTATCAGAATCGCTTGGCGCACTTTCTAGCTCTTTCCTAACTGCTTCTCCTATAAGCTGATCAATTTTTAAAGACGCCCGTCGAATGTCATTTGCAATTTGATTTGCAGTTGTATCTGCGACTTCATGGTTAACTTGGTAGTCCATACCAATGCATTCTTCAGCGCTGCTGCTGTTATTTGCTTGAGTGTTATAATTTTTCTGTGAATTATCGTGATGCTTTAAATTGTTTTTTCTTCCCGAATACTTTCTCGATCTTCGGAACACATCACGGCGAACGAAAGCTTGTTTATTCTTAATAAATGTTCCCTTACCACCAGTACTAGCGGCATTGCCCTCTTCACTAGAACTCGTGTTACCATACACAACATCGTTTTTGGGCAACTGAAAACTTTTACTTAATCTAGTGTTCTTTTGGAAAACCGGTGGAGAGTTTCTTTCGCGGTAACTGCAACTTCTCACAAAATTGTTCTGAAACCTCGAATCAGTGCTCTCTAAGCTCTGAAATTCTGGATCAGTCTCAATATTGGTCTGTTCGCTAGTGAAACCTAGGAGCTGTTGGCAATTGCTGCAGTAGGACTTCCTTGCTTTGAGTTTTAGAATTTCTTCTTGTTGTGATTTGATAATTTTATCCTTTTGTTGTAGCGAGACGTGAATTTGCTTCTGTTCTCTTGTAAGGCGGGATTCTAATAGTACCAGTGACCGTAAAACTAAGGATAGTTGGTCTTGTCTGAGACGTCTTTCTTGGGCGGCTTGCTTGTCGCGCGCCGCGAGCGCCTGCCCGGCTTCGACGAGCTGATGTCGTTGCTTCAAGACGGACTCGGACTGCTGTTGCAGCGCACTCTTCACTGCATCCAGCTCCCGCCGTAGCTCCATCGCTTCAGAGCTGCTATCCATCTGGAACGAGGAGAAACACTGATTACTATCGGCACGACTAAACAATTGGCGTTTCATTTTAGCAATATGTTATAATGTCGTAGGATAAAGATCGACATTTAAGTCCAAAAGACGTTTCAATACACTTACAAGATCACAACGATAGTGAAACTGAGTAAATGTCAAGAACAAGAGGCGCACGTTTCAAAAGTTCTATGTAAATAAAATGTTCTATGTAAATAAATTCAAAAGTTCTATGTAAATAAAATGAGTGTAGTTAATCCTCCTTGATTGCGCTGTGATTGAACGTTTGGATGGAAATTGTCAATTTATCATCGCGTTGTTTATGTTTTTGTTCGTTCAAAGTCCATAACGATAACGGGGTCATTAGGTAACAACATATCCAATACAAACAGTAGTCGGAAGCAGCATTTCAATGACTTGCATAAGCTACAAGTGTTGATTACGACTGTTACGATTCATGTTAAGGGCAAAGAAAATATTATTGAGCGGATATTCGATAGATACTGTTTACATTACATTGTGTAATGCAACCGTTTAGATTTAATTATATGTACTTAATGTTAAAATCTATTTGTTTAATACATTGATGGAACTCATAACGATTTCGTTTTAAAATAATATTTATTAAGTTATTTGTCTACGTGTATTTCTATAAAATGAAACCAGTGCTTTTTGTATATTACTCTCCCCTATTATTAAAGTATAAAAAAGCGAAATATACCTGCATACTAAATAAATCAAATAACAAAACACATTTCGTACGATCATGACTTATTGATAATTTTACAGAACTACTTTACTACTAACTAAAAAATAATAAAAACTAGTATTAAAATATGACGACTCAGAGCAAAACCGCGAAACATTGTATATAGCTGTACGGTAAACAATGAATAAGTACCGATACAGTAATTGTTGATCGCAGCTGTATTCACGTTTTGTTTACAAACAATTGGAGAATAGTCTGCTTGCGACAAATTGCCGACGGGATGGTCGATCAACATGTAAACAATTGCAATACGAAATATTGAAAGTTTTTTTAAGATCGTAGTAGGTGCAGCGAAAGAATATGATGACTGCGACTATACAATTATTTAACAAAAAATAAAGCCGATTTCTATTTCACTTACAAAGTAAAAAATAATTTGCCTAAATTGAAATAAATGTTGGTTGAGTACATTATTCAGAAGTCGGCGTTCATCATGATATATTTTGTTGAATTACGACGTAAACGAGATATGTTTTTGCTAGTAATTTATTTATAAATACGTAGAAACGAAATGACTGACCCTTTTGGTTTAGGCTAGGAGCAACCCTGCATCATCTGGATTGAGGAGTTCAAAGTATTTTTTATTTGACCACTTGGGAAGTACACCCTTTGAAACAACAGAATTAATATACGCACTAGTTACCTTACGATTTTCAACAGTTCCGCTCGATTTCCCTAAGTTGCCATCATCCTTGGAATATCTCCTTTCCAACAAGAAAATCATAAAAAAGGTTCATAAACGAAGTAGTTATCCGCGATCATACATAAAAACATATATACGGTCGAGTTGAGTAATCTCCTTTTTTGAGGAAGATGAAGTTTCATTTGAAATAACTTATAAAACGCACATATTTTGGAACTACAGACAGATAGCCTTTAAAATTAATATAAATGTATTTGTGGAGATCTGACTTGACACTAGGTAGCACAGTTCAGATAGGATGTGCCGGTTGTTGACCTCTGATAAACCCGCCTTGCCAAACAAGCGAACGGATGTAGGTATTTTCTAATTGATAAATAATAAATAAGTTCCCACGATTAATTTGAGCTAAATGTTAAACTGTACGATACTTATTGCATTTAGGTACGAAAGTGTCTCAATTTCTCTTTTTTGATCATTTTACATTTAACAAACATTATATAAAATGGACACAAATTAGCGTTCAATTAATTTAATTAAGAATGTCATGTTTTTTTTCGTCAAATTTTTTTAAGTCCTATAAAACAATTAATCGTTAATCTTTTATCTTACTAATGTCTAATGGTGAAAACTTGTAAGGGTAGTTAGATTAATGGATGGGGATAGAAAGACGTATGTTCGTTGTTCTTTCAAACAAAAAGTACCTACTGATTGGATTTTAAAGAAATTTCATAGGTTCTTATTCAAAATTCTCATAGGTAACTTAAGACTTAGTTTAACAAATCTGATACTATTGATCATGGGAGACTTGACACACAGGCGTAATCACGTGAAAAGTAAATGGTTTGATAATAAAGGCCATCATAATCACTCAGTCGATACGTATTCATATATCAGTCGTGTTAATCTATTAGTCTCTCATAATTATGATGCTGCATTTGCATAAGAGCGGAGGACAAGGAAATTCGGATCTCGAGGATATCCCCTTTGTCCGGGCAGTTGTCAGGGAGTCCTCCCGAGTCCTTAATAATAATATAATACTGATTCTTAATAATATAAACTTAATTAAAATATTGTACTACAGTGAACAAATGTAAAATATAAAACCACATCCAACTGTTAAATGGATGACTTGGCACTTGAAGCGTTGTTTATCGATTGATGGTCTCATAGTGGTCGGAACGAATGAAAGTTTGCGTTCTATTCTGCGGGCTTTTGAGGCCTCCAAGAATGGGTATTCTTTACCCGGGAACATCTCAAGGGGTGAACTTCCTCCCCTGGTACTGTGGACCGCCGGTTGGGTCTTGTTGCGAAAGACGAGTTGGGTTGACGAGCTCCCCTTTGTGGTCAGAGAATCCTAGCCCAGAAGTTCCCTAGGGAGCGGGTGCTCGTCAGCGGGACGGGCGTAAAGAGGCGCGATTCCTCTCTAATGGGAGAGTAGGTCACCATCAGCTGTAGCGAACATACGCAGCCACGGCAGTGGCCGGACCTCAGTAGTAAGCCTTCAAAAGGTACACCATGTCTTGGAAGAGACTCCAGGTTATGTGGGATTCCTACCCACTATAACTCCCTCGGTGGCCTTCCTCAGCGCTTGCAGGAGGACCCCGGGATCTCCAATGGAACGAACAAGTGCCCCCTCGCACGGCGCTTCTCACAGGCCCCATCTCTTGGGGGACGTGTAACTGTCCCCCTGCACTTTCCAGTGTCTATGACGACACGCCCACAACAATTACCTAGTGGAGGCCTGGAATATAACCCAAAAAGTACAATTGTATATTGTTGCGCCAAACGATACGAAATTATAGTTTCATCACCTTAAAAGCAAATCACATCACGAGGAGAAATTTTCACAATCAGCTAAGGATTATGCAAATTAATGAAATTGCAAATATTAGTGTCCTTGCCGTGTTTCGCAAACAAATCTGTTTACACTTCGGTCACACAACATTATCCTATCGAATATACTATGTAGTTGCAAAATGTAATGATGACATAATTATTCCACAAATGTAAGTGGCGACGTGCCGGCGCCATGGTTTAGGTATGAGTTTTAATTTTAATACGCGGAACCCTCGTTTGTTTTCAATAATAAAAGCAGACAAGTTACGTCCAAAGTCATCACCTATCTACATTTGGGTAAAAAGTTCTTAATTTGACATTACAAACAGACGCTTAAAATTTATATATTTGTAATTTGTAAAGATGATATCTATCAAATAACTGTGTATGTTGATATAGATTATGTAGGTATGTGCTGATTTGTCCCTGCTTCCCGGGACCAGAATAGGGTTTTTTTTTTTTTTTGTTCTCGAGGGGGAAACCTTCAAAAGGTACCCGTCGCCGTGGGAGCGGCGCCAGGTTATGTG
>DWPW01000451.1:0-11563 GCA_018252015.1 Astraptes brevicauda
TTACAGATGCGTTACTACCCCTGAGGACTATGTTGGAACGCCTCTAATAAGTATGTCTCCCTTACCACACCTTTCAGACCAAAACACAGCAGCGCTTAACACAGCTGTTATTAGGAAGAAATAGATGTGACGGTGATGCCGCCGGAGTCGAACCACAAAATGTACTTTTAAAGTATAGTATAGTAGTTCCATTTTTTTTTAATAAGCACGTGCATCGATTCCACGATTATCAGTCTACCCACTTTCAATTATTTTTCGAGTAGTATAAAAGGTGCAACGCTTTCGCCGGCAAGGCAGTCTCGGCTCTGTCGTGGCTCGGTGCACTCTTTGACTTCACTCTGCTTATCCCTGACTTCGATCCTCTATGTGTTCCCTACTTATATAACGATACACCTAGGTGTCTCCACTCGTATAACAAAATTCAGTAACTAAGCGAAATTAAAATATTATTTGCTTATTGAGTACATTACGCTAGTACTTATGTTTTAACTCCCGGCCGCCTATCTTGAATTTCATCATCCCGGATACCGTAAGTCTGTTATAATCACTAATCCCTAGACCCATTTGAAACGGGGATTTTGGTTCTTGGATTCTGTAGAGTTCTCAGTTGGAGCTAGGTCATATATGATTTTAGACTAATATGTAATTTAAACTTGCCACAATTAAGGTTCACGAGCGATACGTTTTAAATTTAGTAGTTCCTCTTATGCTATTGTGATTAATCTTGCAGTTTCATTAGCGACAACAGAAAGTTCGTCCGCGCACCTAGAGAGGAAAATTGGATGTTTGAAATTGTTCAACAATGTTCCTTCGAGAACATTCCACTACATATTTAAATATGAGATCCATTACCTGTGGTACCCACATATGGTATTGTATATATCCATATATATTGTATGGCATATGGTGTTGGTAAGTCTACCGCCGTATTTGCGCCGTAATCTGCCGAACACGGTGAACTACGGCTTAATGTACCTCTAAATGTTAACCAGTATGCAGCTTATAAATGTTTGTTTAAGAATTCCAACCGCTCTTTTGAGACCAACACGGCTGCTTAGAAATAACTACGGCTGTAATGTTTCCGCACGCAAACTCCGTACCTGAAATTCTTCCTTTAAAAAGTTCCATAAAACCTAAAAAGGACGACGATAAGAAAAGTTTTCTCGTTTCTCGACGCAAGCCAAGATTCACTCAACATTTATCGATCACTTTGAATTTATGACCCGACTTTATGAGCGCTTTACTGCGATTAATCCGTCTTCATACGCTGAGTACCTATTTCACGCACAGAAGTGATTACTTTTTGACGATTACTTTTTAATAATACTTATACGTATTCCTATATTGTATTTTTGATAAATGTCCTTACTTAAATATTCTTACTCCTTCATGTTAAGTGGTTACGATCGATTATGAAACCATTTTAAAATACAGTTATCTTTCGTTATTGTCCTAAGTTAGAATATCGTTTATAAAAATTGCTGCCTCACCTTATCTTAATTCTCCTATTTCGTATAATGCATATAATACGATGCCGTCACGAGCCGTGGGTTATTCTACCAGCTTTAACCTCAAAAGGTTACATTACGTCAGAAATGTTAAGAATAGTTTAATCAGATGCGATGTAACAACTCTGATATCAAAGATGTACTGTTTACCAAACATTGTCGTCTGAAGACGACGTGTTTAAGTCGGTCAAAATGACGTTCAAAGTTTCTGCTACATACAAACATACAACCGAAAATAATAAAAGCGTGTTAATGAAAATTAAATCACAAGTTTCGAATGTTTATTAATGTAAACACACATACGCGTTCATAATTTTCATAAAGTTTCGAAAATCGAAAATAAAGATGTTCAGAATCACTGGTCTTAAAATGTTAACAAATATGTTCAAAAACGTACTTATTCATTCTATACTTCTCCATAACTCAACACCTTACGAAATGGCGATAGATTAAGATCACGGACGGTTAAAAAAATGTAAGAACTCTACTATGGTTTTTTTAAATTTTGATTTTACCTTGATTTCAACTTTTATAGAGAACCGATTAATATTTCGGTAGGTTACTTCTTCTACTCACCCATACTACCTATACTACACCCATACTACACGAACGATGAAAGACAGACTTTTTATAATCAATCTTTAGCTTAGTTATATACGTTATCTTAACGTTTGTGTCGTTATTGTTAAACTTTAGTAGTTACGGGACTATATTTAGCACCTGATAGCAATAAGGCATTCGGGCAATTAACATCGGAGTTACCGAGTAAAGCCGACCCTAGAGCAGCAAATCCGGCCCTTTGTCATGCAAATTACGCATGCCGAGAAGGTTCCTCACCTCATAGGTTCCACGAAAATAATATTTAAGGTATTTTATTATTGTTTAAAGTGATTGATTTCAAATAAAGTTACCGTTCAATATTAAGTTGATTACATATGTCCATGGGCGGCAGTGTCCACACATCATAAAGTGAACTGCATGCACGTTGCTATAATAAATTGCTACTTCAATGTATTGTAAAAAATATTGCTTTCAATTTGAATTTGAATTATTTTTATCAATTCTTATGACGATCCGCGAAGCGGAATGGTTACCATCCGACGTAATGGGTTCGTTCCCCGGCCAGACAGATATTTGAATGATGAATTTAGGTTCCCGTTATCAGTCTGGGTGTTAGTGTATTCGTCTATGGGTGTTCATTGCACCCAACACACAGAAGAAAATCTTACTGTTGGCATATGAGAGAAAAAAGCACTTTTCGAATACTGCGTGCAAGGAGGAGTGTGAGATTTAACGTATGCCTAACGTTAAAGTTCATGTAGAGAAGATTATTGATTGATTATATAATTATGTATAATTTAGTTACAATATGTATATATTAAATTAACGAAATAAAGCAATATAATGACAATATTAAACAATATCGTCCACTATGCTGACATAGTGACGCATTTTTTGACATAGACATCTGAATGTCTATGTCAAAAAATGCGTTGTTGCTTTTCAATGCGGCTTAGGACATTAAACCACATTTTCCTTATAATTAATGTTTTTCTAATGCACAGACGAAAAATACATATAAAATGTAATGGAGCTGTGGTGAGATGCGTTAATGTGGTGATGTGCAATGACATGTGGGAGGAGTGGCGGGGGGAAGAGAGAAGAGGTGATTAAAGGATAAGGTGGTTTTTTATTTGAATTTATAATTTAAGTTTTATTTTTTTAAATTATGGTCGAATAGTATACTCTAGTATAAATAATTCAAAATGATATGTTTGCATACGTTGCTACTTTTGCTAAAGATAGAATCTTGTATTATCCCTACACAGAGTAAAACCGCCTCACAACGTATGTGTACATATTTAATTACATGGAATAATATATGGTGTACGTCCCACAAGATCTTTTCTTCATTGCTTTTGCAGGATTAAATAGTGTCATAAGTCAAGTGACAGAATTCCTAACAGAATTTGTAATGTTGATACCCGTCGACAGAGCAAAGGGTAATAGGCATGATGACAGTATTAAAGAATCAAAGTACAAATGATTTTGAATAAAAAATAGATCAAGAGAATTCTAAAAAGTAACCAAATTTAAAAATAAACTATAAGATTACTTATATTTTCAATAAAAATAAACTACAAAAGATTGCTGTCAGCCATGTTTCCTGAAATGCTAATCAGAGCGACATTACGTCATATTTAACTACATTCATACTGTATCGCTTGAACTTTTCTATGGAAATGTCAAAACGTGACGTGATCCTACATCATCTGCGATTTCGCGATTAATTCGAAATAGGTAGAAAATAATACGATAATTTGCGTCGAAACTCAATTTATCTGTAAAATAATATTATTTTCGGGTAAATAGTAGACGTGTACCTACAGTATAGATGGGGATTTGAAAATCCGTCACCATGCCTATTGCTTAACTGCAGAGACCTGATAACCTGTGGCAAAGACAATCTCAATTTAGTCTTTAAATCACCTAAAACCAAATGAAATTAATAAATTATTTTAATATCTTAATACCTTACTTAATATTTTACACCTATATACATTTTTCTACACAAGGTCAAGGGAATTCTGTCAAGGCCAACTGTATCTGTATCTGTGTCAACTTTCCATGGGCGCTAGTGGGCACTTACCATCAGGTGGACTGCGCGCTCGTTTGCTACTTCCAAATTATATAGAAAAATAATGATATATTGCATCAGAGCTAAGTAAATGTTATGAATATGTAAATGTATCTGACATGCAAAATAATATTCAGGAATTAAGTAAACATTTTAAGCAAAGTAGCAGCTCATAAATTGAAGGTACGACGCCCTGCTTGCAGTTTATGGTAATGCATTAAATGTATCGTAAAGCATAACAACGGACACCAGAACAACATTCCGATATTGTATTTATCAAATTGTTAACAACCATAATTCACGCGCAATTATTCCGCGGCATATTATGAGTCCGTGGTTTAATTGAATGGATTTATGCGCATTGTTGATTAATACAAAGTGAAACGATCTATACGATTCTATCATATACGAGTATACGTATACCAATAAAATTTTCTATTAATATCAGAGTGAGCTTATAAAATAAATATCGGGTTTATTTGATGTCTCGCAACGTATTCCCCGAGGCGTGTGGTCGACAACGCACGTAATATTTTTCACGAACTCGTTTCATTCTAAATATATTTATTTGTAACGTTTGTCTTTCAGTTTGCAGTTCATTAGTGTGCGATTACTGCGATTATAGGCTGAATCTCCGTATTTATTGACATGGGGCGGTGAATGATATCACACGGTGATGGTGACTCATATTAAATAACTGGAATGAAATATTTGAAAAACATCTTATAAATATTTCGTTGAATTCGTTCTCCATCCGTTGTGGAATTATCTATACTAATATAAAGATGTAAAGTTTGTAAGTGTGTAAGTTCGGATGTAAGGGATAATCTTCGAAACATAACTATACATGCGATTTAAAAAAAAATCTTTCACAAGTTAACAATATTTTTAACTTAAACATCTTTTGGAATGATGAGTGAATTTTGGAAACCGATACCTATCATAAAGATAAAAGTTACTAGCAAAGTAATTTTAAATTAACAAGAATTAATTAATAAATATTACTCATAAATTCTAGTCGGATGGTCATTTAAACTTTAGTTCATCCAAACACTTTAATTTTAGTTGGTTGTGTGACCTCGACAGCTCAATTTAATTTATTCCAACTAATTTTAGTTATTGAATCTAGCATTATAAGTATTTAATGAACTGCAACGTGCATCTGAGTCTAAATATCGTTAATAAACAAATAAGAACCCCCGGATTATTACCACATCTAAAGTCTCTTTCGTTTCATTTTAAAATCATAGAAATAATAGAAAATAAACTGTAATGTAAACTAGTAACCCGTTAAATGTACCAGGAGTATTGCAAATCCTTTGGCATGTTTGCTCGACTTGCTCGCTATTAAAGTATTGTATGAACCCCTCACACAATACTTTTCCGATAGGTACTTCGCTAGAGAATATTCCCGAATTGTTGAGAATTTTCTTTGAATATCTTAGCGATTTGTATTCAATGGATTCATACTGAGCGTGATTTCAGCGTTTGGAATACTTATGCGTTATTTTAAAACAATAACATAAGTTAGTTGTCAAGGTTGAATTTAATTTGATTTTTATTTTCTATATGTGACGTGTTTAAGGGGTAACAAACTATAAGTTTGAGAGATCTATTGATGAATGTACGTAACCCCATAAAAATTGGTCGGCTATGGTGTAGTTACATGCTATGTCGTCAACCCACTACTCTCTAACTTCTACAAACGGATATCCACTCAGATTTAAAGGGACTGAGGCTATAGTCCATCGTGCTGGCCAATTGAGAATTTCTACTTCACAAGCGATATTAAACTTGTAACCCACACATAGAGTCCAAAATTAAAGATGAGTGGGTATTTGGGATTTCAATCTCGGTACTTTTGACGAGAGACCGAATTTCTAAATAGTAAGATATTACTGCTCTATTACTTAGCCTGTCTGGCTCTTTCAATATCGTGAGTTGAAATCCTAAGACCCCATCAACATAGATAAGCAAATACTGGCATTATTCCAGACTAATATTGCACAGTAAATCATTTTACACGAACCAATTGGGCGAGTCAAATTCCCAAACAGCCTCGCCACTTATCAAATCAGTGTCTGCCTGGAGCCTCCTCTGCGCTCGCTCGCTGATGCCGTCAAAGCGAGCTGCCGCTATTGCGTTACAGATATCAAATATCACTTTTCATTCTCCGATTGAAAATTGCTTTGAATGGGAAAAAAGAAAGAAGACAAATACTCGTTCATGTGGGAAAAGTCAGTAGGTGTCAATGAAATACACGATTAAATGTTAATGAGTTCTTCATTTCAATAAGAATAGAGGACTAAACGTACTTTTCACTATTAAAAATGTAGATAAGCTTTTTATCGTATTGTCTAGAAGTGGTTTGATAATAGACACGATGACAGTATTAAAGAATCAAAGAACAACTAACTACAGAATAAACGAGGAATTGAATATCCGTCATCATGCCTACTGGCCAATTGGTATGTATGGAATAGTTGAAAACAATCGAATGCGTGCGATACATGTATGACGTCGGTGTTGCAAACATATTTGTATACATAATTTATTAATTACACTTAAAATGCTATAATTCACCATTTTGGTACATTTTCATTTCACACATACCTCACACGTAAGTATTAAATACTTAACAACAATTAGTCTTCACATGCACTTTCACTCAAAATGTAACGAAATAAAAAATTAACTTCAATTTATTTTGATATTAAAAAGACGCTTTCTACACTCATAGCCCCACACTAAGAGCTTCTCCTGTGCCGTGGGCACCATGGATACACATAGACGAATACACAAACACCTAGACCCAGAAAAAAAATCTAAATTCAACATTCATATATCTGTCTGGGCGGGGATCGAACCCGAGACTCACTGCGTGGCGGACCGTTATAACAACCGCTCGGACATGCGGATCATCAAAAAAAAAACAGTCGAATTGAGAACCTCCTCCTTTTTTGAAGTCGGTAACAAATCATAATTATTAGGTATTACAATTTTAGATTTCAAATCAGTATTTCATAACATCACGACGGGTAATAATCTTGTACAGTAATAAAATGACGCATCCATTGTACGTTTTGTTAAAAAAATATATTAATTACGTCATATCTGCTATCTTATCTAATTATATTATAAAAAGTGTGAAAGAGAGCGCTAAACGTGTTCTTGTTTCGACGATAAAATGAAATCAACGCGAAACACACACATGTATAATTGTACACCTATCTATATGAACGTGGAAACACTAGTTTATCTCTGTATTGTTCTTGTAATGTCCGTTCCCTTTGATAGCAAACAAAAAATGTACCGTCAACATCACGTGTAGCGATGGCTCTCAATTTTCCATTCATACAATTACTCGGATGAATGCTTTTCAAAGAGAACACATTTAGATGAAAACGGCGAGCTACCGATATAAAACAATTCTCTTTTTTATTGGTCGGTTTCAAAGCACGAACTAGTATTTTCAACCACGAATTCTTTCATTTTGTTTTGTTGTTATGTATTTTACCGTTAGTGGATACAATAATATGTTTAAGGACTTTGAAAAGGACGCCCGCTATCAACAATTTTTACGCAGTGCGGTACTTACACTAGTATGTTATATTACATTAAGCGTAGAACATTTCCAATATTGGAAGGAGCTTTAGTTAGGTATGTAAGTCATAACACATAAAATAGAAGGTAAATAGGTCCAGTTCCTTACGAGCACAATTTTCGGTGTAGCAGACGTATGCTTTCACAGACACAATAATAAATAATAGTTTAAAATACTAAAATACACGCTTTTTGAGATATTTGGCATCATGCAACCCACGCTTTTTTACAATATATTTTTAGGGATCCGTATATAAAGGGTCAAAACAAAATCTAATGACTAAGACTTTGTTATCTCTCCGTCTATCAAACGATTCTTTCTGTCTCTCGAACCATGATACGTAGATAGATGATTTTTTATACAAAATATGTATTTCTATGGCCGCTTTAACAACAAATGATAAAAATAAAGAGTTAATAATCAAATGGGGTCCCCATACAAGAAACCTATACTTTGCAATATTTTGCGGTTTATCTATTGAATCCCCAAATATGGGTATCAAATTAAATGGCTTGACTTGTAGATTACGGTGCACTATGACAAATTTCAAATCCAAGATAGCCGCTGCTATAATATGGTGGATTGCATATTTTTTACAAATTATCCAATATGGATAAAAAAAGGCCTGATGCTTGCCATGCTGATAATGCAAAATTTGATGGTACGGAACCCTCCATGTGCGAGTTCTACTCGTACTTGGCCTATTATTTCTTTTTCGTAATTTTTTTCACCAAAACCTGATTTTTAGTTTTTTAAAGCATTATTTTCAATTTTTTTTTTTTTTTTTCATATCATTGTCATCGTTCTTTGTTAAGTATGTAAAGTTTCAAATTAATCCGACTTTTCAAAGTCGGTTAAAATAACGTTCCAAGTTGTCGTTACATACAAACATACGATGTATGTTTACTGTTAACCGAAGCTAATAAAATCATATTATAAGTCAATTTTTGGCCATATAATATATTTTTGTTTAACCCCCAGCGTTGGCTGAATCCTACAAAAAGAACAGAATCGTTTTTCAAACACAGAACTAAAAACCCAGTCCGGCATTTCTGTGCTGTTTTCATCCCTGAGATTTATCGGACAACAAATTGCAGGGTAATATTTAGGAGCGGAATGTGAGATCTGCAGATGCCACGGTAATAGTGTTGGAGGTATTTTTACACTATCGCATCTGCCCAGTCTATATATACTCTGAAAACTATAAAATGTATATATTATATCGTTTATGAGATTGAAATAGTGATGCAATTTAAAACTTTTGTGTTTGTTTTTTGATAACAAGGAAGTAGCAAAAGAGCAAGCAGTATACCTGATTGTAAGTGACCCCTTCCGCCGATGGACGTTTGTTATCAATCTCAGATAAGATCAAGCGTCCTACTTGAAGTTGACCACAAATGCGTTGCCACCCCTGAGGACTAAGATGAAATGCACCGGATAAGTATGTCTGCTCTAACGCAACTTTAAACAAAACCACAACACGGCTTAACACTGCTATTGTTAGGTAAAAATACGGGTGGCGCTAGTGCCGCTGGAGTTGAACCACAAAGAGTTCTACTAAATTCAGTTTGTTTTTTGTCTTTGACTTTAATGTTATCATGGTAGATTCATGTAAGATATATAAGATTATATCTTGAATGTAATTATGTGTCTAGTAGCTCATATTGTTCTATTACATTTTGAAAATACTTCTTACCTACAACCACTGAACAAATATTGAACAGAATTCAGAATACATTGCATACACATGTGGAACTCGACATTTGCTCGTGACCCCAGTATTTTGTTACACAAATAACTCGGAATTACAAATAATAAATTAATAAATAGAAAAATTAAAAAGTGAAAGATAAAAATACCTAATTTGTACCAACAGCAATTATGCCAATTTCATAATCACTGTTAAATATATGACAGCGCGGACGTCGTCTAGCAATGTAAACTGTAATTGCCAAGAATAATGCACATTTAGCAAAATTATTGTCTGCAACACTGCCACTCTATAAACTGATGCTAATACGCTATTAAATTAAAGCAATGATAACAGCCGCGTCAAAACTCTCGAACAATTGGAGAGATATCGGCTATATCTGGTAAAAGGAGTAACATATCCTGTTTCCTGTTTTGTGAATATATTTTCCCGAGGCTGGAGTATGCGGAAATTTTAAACAACGGATAAAACGACAAATAAAATCGGTTCATATAAATAAATGTTTTGAACAATAAATGTATATTGTAATAACATGTGTGTCGACTTAAATTGTATTGTTGTGAGTTATTTTGATGTTCGGATCGACTGAAAACCATTGGAATGGCAAAAAATGCTAAATAATATCTAAAACAAAACTATTCTCAGTTCGTTCCTAAACGTCTCATATAACATCGCTAGGAGAAAATATCATTGAGTGTAGTTAAATGAAAAAATGCATTATCAATAATTTAATTTTCAATGTTAGAAGAACATCAAGATATAAAATCAAGCACCATCTTAAGTGGTCGAATATTGCGTTTGTCGAAATTTACTCACTTTGACCCTTGTCTCACTGTCAGACGTAATTTAACAAGATAGAGGAATGTAAGGACTTTGTAGCTTAGTGCTTATTTGATTACTGTCTATTGGTAAAATACTTGAAAAAAGAAATTCCTAAAAATGTTTAGTAACAGGCTTTATTAGATCGCGACAGTAATACCAGTCAGTCGCGCTTCTCTATGTAGTGAATTAAATTATAATGACTTAAAACGACTCTTGCCCCGCGGGACAGGCCGGGACAGGCGTCGGGGAGGAGCGGGGCCGGGTAGGAGGGCCACTCGCACGAAACTTATTTTTATATTTTTTATGTTATCAGAATTTTATATAATGGGCATGAATGTAAGTCTCCAATTTCTATTAGGCATAAGATATTCAAAAGTTATGAAGCGACAGGGTAGTAAGTAGTGATGAGTTGGAAAAAATATCTCTGTTCCAAGGATTGTACAATCATACAAGAAGTTCTCTGACTGCTTACAGTTGACTGAATAACCCGATCCGAAGAGAAAACAGTTTCTATATTCTTTTGACTTGAAGCTTCTTTTCATTTGGTCAATTGCGCAATCGCTTAAGCGATAGGACTTCCTATCTCTCTTTTCAACACGCTTTTATTAGTTTTGGTTGTATGTTTGTACGTTGGTATGTTTATATGTTTGTATGTAATGGAATCTTTGAACGTCATTTTGAAACTTTGCATACTTATCAAAGACGGATGACAATGCAATAATATAAATAAAGAATTAAAATAAATTTAAAAAAGAACTAAAAACTTAAAGAAAAATAATTAAAAAAAGCTAAAAAATACACTTGTGATTAAACCAACTAAAAAGTGAAAAATAATTATTGTACAATAAGGTTGGGGTGCTTTTTGGACTAAGTCTTTTTCACTTTCTACTACGTTTTATCACAACAGAGTGTTTTTTTTAATTACTTTAATTTTTCGTATATCAAGAAGTGAATTTATCGTAATTTATTATCTATTTATAAAATTATATATTTCTAGATCAAAGCTTTCTATTGTCGAGTGCTCAACGTGAAGATGTATGTACTTTGAGGAGTACTTAGCGATAGACTGGATGCGTAGCAAACTTTACTTTCAAAGTTAGATTGATTTCACGTGCCATTTCGCATCAACAAACTGGAACCTATGAAGCTTGATTACATAAATATTTATTTATTTATTTCTTTATCTACACACCAACAGCATTTCACACAGAATTGAAATTCAGTTTTGTACACATAAGATATAGACACGTGTGCATGCCAATTACAGGTGTGCACAACAT
>DWPW01000452.1:0-11562 GCA_018252015.1 Astraptes brevicauda
TGATGAATTAGGACGATGATTATAGAATAAAAATAGTTTTAAATATCTGTGGACATTACATCAATGCCACGCGGCGGTGACTCACGTGATAGAGCTGTTAATATACGGTCTGACACTCAGAGGATTTCAGGTTCGATCCGTGGTCAGGTAGACACAAAATGATTAATTTAGACCCTTGTGCTGGGTCTAGGTGTTGTGTACTCATTTATATGTCAATCATTATAGCATGTAGTAACAAACGAGCATGCACTTCACCTGATGCTTAATAGTGACCGCGCGTGGGCATCTGTAATTAACTCTAGATATAATTAAAGCTTTAAAAAAAAAGAAAAAAAGTCGCTTTTTACACTTATAGCCCCACACAGTAGAATTCTCGCCTGTATCGTGGGTGCCATGGACATACATAGACGAATACACAAACACCCAGACCCAGAAAGGAAATCTAATTTCATTATTCAGATATCTGTGTGGCCGGGAATCGAACCCGGGACCCACAGGGTAGCAGGCCGGTTTGCTAACCGCTCGGTCACGGGGGTCGTCAAACCCGCTTAAAACTACCGTCAAAACCGTTAACCGAAATCTGCCACAATTGCTGCTCGTGAAGACTAAGCAATACCACTACCAGTACCACCAGCCTCAAACTAAAACACAGCAGCGGTTAACACAACTGAATTTGAAGATATGGCGGTGATGGCTGTCAATCATTTTTTCGTTCTTAAAGGGGCAAGTTTTAAAATGTTTAGTCGGCGTGGGAGCCGGGTTATTTGGCATTTCTATGCACTAAAACCCCCCGGGGACTGTCCGCTACAAAGGGGACTCCAGAATCTCCAAAGTAACGTACCTAATCGTAGACCTCTGAGCGCGCTGCCCCGTCGGGCTCCGCTCAGATGAGCATTTAGGGAAACTGTACCATCTGGTGTTATTGATCCTAGTGATAATGTTAGGCTTAGGAATGTACGAAATGTGTATCACAAACAATATATTATCTGCTTCATTTCAGATGATGTGTCGAGAGTTCAGATCAAGGTGTACCGAGGTCCAACGAAACATGACGGTTATGCTCCATGGGGCTTTTGGGTGAAGCAGCCCTCAGATGATCAATAACAATCAGATGTATACAACGAACTAGAAAATAATTATTTTCATCTCATGAAGGCACGTTTTTTGCCTTTCAATTTTAACATTGAATATATTCTTGACGAAACGTTGATTACTTGTTTTTTTGACGTCGTGCGGGTTAGGGTTCGATTCCCGGCCGATCTTAGCCTAATTCTAGATCTAGACTAAATTAGAAACATACTAACTATGAATATACTTATATTTCGTTTAAACAAGGAATTTACTTTAATTCAATCGCGTTTTAATCGTCAAAGATATGACAGTTAAACAATAGTGTAGTTTTATTATATGTTAATAAATGTGATACATTATATATATTACAATTTAGCTATTTATAAGTAATATGAAGAACTTAATTGCTTTTTGAGAAAATGCTGATACAAAAAAATAAGTATTTTATATACATACGAAGTAGCATACAACCAAAGATTTATGTACAGTTTTTATTATAATTTTTGCTTCATTTTTATGATTTGCTGCTGAAATTTTGTGTTGCAATTTATGTGGTTTTGGATTTAATAAATTTAATTTAAAGATAATACCGATGCATTATTTTCTCCTTAATAAATTATCGTATTTGTGTTCTACGTTAGTCATGTTAAAAGTTGTTGACGACTCCTGTTTTTAGGGTGGGTGACTGGATCACGTAACCCTATTATGTTTTATTATATGGTTTGGAAGTAGCAAACGAGCATGCTTTTCACCTGATGGTAAGTGGCCACTGCCGCCCATGAACATCTGTAACAAAGCCCAGAGTAGATCGAAAAACGAGCATGCTTTTCACCTGATGGTAAGTGGCCACTGTCGCCCATGAACATCTGTAACAAACCCCAGAGTAGATCGAAAAACGAGCATGCTTTTCACCTGATGAAAAGTGGCCACTGCCGCCCATGAACATCTGTAACTAATTCCAAAGAAGTCAAAGTCCTACCTAAGGTTGACAACACATGCTGCGCTACCCCTGAGGGCTAAGTTGGAACGCCTCGCATAAGTATGTCTTACCACACCCTTCAGATCAGAACACTGCAGCGCGTAACGGGGCTGCTATTGGGCAGAAATAGGGGTCCAAGAGGTGCCGCCGGAGTCGAACCGTACAGAGTTCCACCACCTTTAAACGTCCCTACTACAGGAAAAAACAACATTTACCCAGGACGTTCCAACCTAGTCCTTATCGGTATCGACACTACTCCCTGATCTGATTTGGAGTAGTGAATAGATGTTTACGATGTGTACGATGTACGTGCATATGTTCATGTATGTGAGTTGCTAGAAATGAAAATGAGAATGAGGATGAGAATGAGAATGAGAATAAAAACGAAAACGAAAATGAAAATGAAACTTAATTATAATTAAGACACATCAGTTAAGTCCGAATGAAATGGCTTATTAGTGTTAATAGTGTATAATAGATGTTTATGAGCGACAGTAAGGCATACTAACAATTAGGCTGCTGTGCAATTTCAAGATAATGCTAACTCGTAGCTTGTGCTGCAGTAACTATTAAAGTTAAGTATTTTGGTATTTCCAAATGTAATTATTGACTGTATTTTAGGATTATTACATTTAATGCTAATTAATTTGAAGAGATACGTATATCGTTATAATAATTATTAATAAGCTAAAAGAAAAAAATGCGAGATCCAAAATTATTAAAATCATTAATACCTTAGAACATAGCTCGTGAAAAATCAATACATGCTCTGAAAAACTATAAGCCTCCGTTTTACAGTTAGTAAAAAATAATACAGACTATTCAGACTATTTTACTTTGGTGAACTGAATGATACTTCCCAACACATAAAAATAACAAATTAACCTTATGTGTACTTAAAACCATACTATCAGAAGTCCCCAAAGAAGGCTACAGCTAACTTATTAATAAACATGGTTCCAAATTGGTCCCTTGGGGAACACCAAACGTTTGTGTTTAGTAGCATTTCTTTACGAGTATTCCGAATCCGAACGAGTATGGGAATACTTTATATCTTTCTTAACGGTTATAACGGTTTAACGTGAACTATTTAATTTTATCGTAATATTCAATCTTTAAAATAAATGTATTAGGTTGTTTAAATAATCAAATTATTATTTTGTAAATAAAAAAGTAGATATTGAACGTTATTCGTCATATTTTCATGTTCTTAAAGTTTTGAACACGGTTATTACGCCAATTAATACAGAGTTAAAGGAATCGTTAAAATTAGTGAAGTTGATATCAAAACGCTGATAACCAGTGTGAGCGGATTCGTTGTTTTTCTGTGCTATTTCATTTAGTTTATAGAATACGGTATATACTGATCTATTCATAATAAAACTTAGATAACCTATGAACTGCTGTGGCCACCAAGAGGGTTATATTTCTCCTTTTCCTCTACGACGGCACCTTCTTCATACCTATAAATATACAAATGTATTAAGCGTTATTGCTAGGTTAGAACCGTATCACCTTCCTACTTCCTTCCTGTGTCAACCGTCTTCAGGGATAGCAACGGTAGAATAATTTTACGACAGTCTCAGGTAAGATATTTTTTATAACAAAGAAGTAATAATAAGTGAAATAGACGCGCAATCCACGTGATGTGTGGTCAATACCGGCCATGAACGACTCTAATTAACCACAGATATGATTAAGGCTATATCTTTCTGGATATCTTTCTGTATATGTCTATCTGGATATCTTTTTTGTTTTCAAAGAAGAAACCTTCAAAAGATACCCATTGCTGTGGAAGTGACACCAGATATATGTGGGAGTGTTGATAGCCTTGAGGACTAAGCTGAAATGTCTTTCCTTTACCACATCATTCATAACAAAACACAGCAGCGGTTAACACTACTAAGTAAGAAAATAAAAAGACAGGTGTGACGGAGAAGCTGCCGAAGACGAACTAAAAAGGTCTACCTTATCTTAGTTATAAAAAAAACGTCTGAAAATTTAGTCTCGATCAAAGGGTTTAAAACGTGCGTTGACGGCAGTCACCTAACGTTACTTTTTACGTGTTTAGTTAAAGTTAACAGTACGATAAGGACTGTTACCCTAAATATCCCAATCATACCTGTTACCGTTATTTAAATAAGACAGTTTGTTGGTTTATCTATTGAACACATTATCAGAAGATTAGATAGGTGTTCAATTTCAAAGATAACCATTTATTTTGTTATGCGTTTGAAGTGACCATTCAGTTGTGGAGTTGAAAGTATTTGTTCAAACTCAAATTGGTTTATTTAAAGTTAATTTGTTTGCAAACGTGAATAAACAATCATGGTTTTGAAACCTTATATATGTTATGGAGAAGAAATAGTATAACGATCCATTCCTGTGCAATTAAAGTGTGAAATAGTGGTATAACAAGTTAAGTAAGAAGTACTTGGTTTGATAAACAAAGTAACATAATATTATTTAAGAAACTAGATTGGAAAATTATGGTAAAACATTATTTGGCGTCAGAAATGATATTCATGTGAGTACTATCCGTAAATAAATGAAAATATAGCCTAAGAAGACAATGTTTTAAATAGAAGTAAAAACACTAAAAACATAATGAACAAGCATGAGTGCAAATTTATCGAAAGCGAAGTAATTTGAATAGATATTTATCAAAATACGAAGGGAATTACATAGTAAAATTCGTAAGGGATGTGTTATGATGATATACCTAAGGGATAAGGTGCCACTAACTTGGGTACCTAAAAGATTTCAATGACTTGTGTGGCAGAGTGGTTACCATACCGGCCCGATACCCAGTGGGTCCCGGGTTCGATCCCCGGACAGACAGATATCTGAATGATGAGTTTAGATTCCTGTTCTGGGTCTGGGTGTTAGTGTATTCATCTATGTGTGTCCACGATACAGAAGAAAATTCTACTGTGGGGGCTATGAGTGCAGAACGCGTCTTTTAACAAATCATAAACAGAATAAATACATTTATTTATCTGTCTGTTCTGTTCTGTTTAGCACTCTTGGCCTCTTTCGAAGAGTAATAATCAAAATAAAAAGGCTGTTCCAACACTTCCCATGGTATATCGTGATGCAGAAGAAAGCGGTACAAGATACTTAATAACATATAACATAATACATGGGTCCTAGGAGATAACAATTATGTTGCTATCCTTAGGAGCTACCCCTAGACTATACATATATTGTCCCTGTAGTCCCGGGACCAGAATAGGGCTACGATATCCCCTGCCTATCGTAAGAGGCGACTAAAGGGGCTCCCAGTGTTGCGAGCGGCTAGAGTAGGAGTACGAACGGTCCGTCCAGGCACCCCAGGAGGACGGCGGTATGTGTGGTGGCATACCGTCTTAAACACCAGACGGTGCGGTAAGTCCCGAAGACTCACTGGGATAGCGCTCGATGGGGCATCGCGCTCGTAGGACTCCGGTTGCGTTCCATAGGAATCCCGGAGTCCTTCTCGTAGCACTGAGGACGGGTACAGGGGGGTTTTAGTGCAGTAAAAATTCCACATAACACTGCGTCGCTCCCACGACGTTGAGTACCTTTTGAAGGTTTCCCCTCGAAAAAATAATAAAAAACTACAACTACTTATATATTTAAGTTTATTTTTGGGAGTCAATATCCGATATTAAAATTTAAAATGACTTTTATTTCTAGATAAATATTCTTTTAGGTACACGAGGTACTGAGTCAGGACACAGATAAATGACATGAGTCAATTTAAAAAGAATGTGTCAAATCATGAAGCGACGGAAAACGTTGTTTTTGATATATTTGGGTGAGTCTCGTTTAAAATTTATTAAACGCAACACCATGTCTGTCTGTAACACTTTATTTATGTATAATTGCAACTAAACTTATATCTTCTCCTATTTATATCTATGGTGTATATATATATTGTTTTTATTATTTATACCAAGAATTACTATATTTCTGTAGATTTTAAGACAAGGTCTTATAATCTATAGAAATATAGTAATTGAAAATTTCCAGTTACCCGCAAAAGAGGTTTCATGGTGAAGCTTCTCTTCGTGTCAGCCATCCTGGCGTTAGCTGGCGGATGGTTCCTGGCTGATGCTACCAGCAAAGCTCTTGCACCACCTGCAGTATACCAAAATCTAGAACACTTTAGAAGGAACAGGACCCTTAAGCATTATTTAGATAGTATGTTAGTACGTTACACTTTTTTATTATTGTTTTTAATTAGGTATATTTTTTGGAAAACTAACAAACCAGTTTTAGTTATTATGAAAATCGGTCTCGTTAGTTCATTCGGCATTTTTTAAATCTTCATAGTTTCGGATTTCTCCATCCACGCACATTTGAAAAATTCAATCAAGAAAAATATATACTGGATATATTTTTTCTCCTTTGGTTGGCAACGGAATGTTTTTATCTCGCTTATTAGTTAAAAGTTACTAAAGCTTTTCAGTAGTTAATGTTAAGAAGGTCCTAAATTTTTCTAGATATAATGCCAACTGGCAGAATTTAGAACACCAAGCAAAAGCGAGTCTATTTAAATTTTCAGTAATTTTCTGACCCTCTAGCCAGGTTTATATCGAGCCTTCAATAACAAAATGTGAGAGGCACGGGGACATCCGTATCCTGGCGCTGGTGTCCAGCTCTCCAAATCGTTTCGAGCACCGGGAAGCCATCAGGAGTACTTGGGCGAAGCACGTGACTACCTACTTTATACTGGGGCTGAATGGACCGACCGTGGAAGATGTGCTGGTGAGTTTGTTGAAAAAAACCTTTTAACATGCTGAATAATATTTGTGTTTATAATCAGTAGGTTTTTATTGTTTGGAAGTAGCAAACGAGCATGCAGTCCACTTGATGGTAAGTGGCAACTGCCGTTCATGCACATCTGTAATCAAGAGACAACCCAAGAGAACCCAGATTAGATCCAGTGTTCCACCTAATGTTGGCTACAGATGCTTTGCTACCTCTGAGGAATGTTAGGATGTCAATCATATCCCTCCCCTTGTCCCCTTCATGTCCCTTTAGATCAGAACACAGCAGCACATAATACTGTTACATTGATCACAGATGTCCATGGACGGCAGTGGCCACTTACCAACAGGTGCGCTGCATGCTCATTTGCTACTTCGAAAGTATAAAAAGCTCTCTTCACAATTAAATTTACATGGATGATGAAAAATGAAAATCTCCCCAGGTAGACAACTACATAGAGGCGAAAATGTACAGTGACATGGTGGTGTTTGACTTGATAGACCACTATCAGAACTTGACGCTGAAGACGGCGCTCATGATGAAATGGACCCTGGACAGGTGCCCACATGCTGAGTTCCTGTTCAAGACGGATGACGACGTTCTGGTCAACCCGTGGACTATGAATGATGTCTTGGAAAAGAATAAGGATGCTGATCTTATAGGTATTTATACCAAAGAAGTAAAAATCTGCTTGCGATTAAAGAAAATAAAGAAATTTCTTAGCTATTAGACTTGTTATACTAATTAGGATGAATAAAAAAATAACCGAAGAAATGGTTATTTCATATTTTAGTCGTTAGAGTACCTAGAATGAATTATACAATTTCAAAATAATCTCGATACAAAAAAATGTGTCGCCAACCCATTATTGGCCCACTGTTGGGCACGGGTCTCCTCTCGAGTGAGCGGTGTATAGGCCATAGTCCACCGCGATGGCTAAGTGCGAATTGGAAGACTTCATACACCTTTGAGAACTTTTTTTTTTAAAGAACTCTCAAGCATGCAGGTTTCCTCACGAAATTTTCCTCCACCGTTAAACCAAGTGATAATTAACTATTAAATATACAAAAAAAAATAGGTACTAGTAAAAGGTTTAAAAATCTGTAATGTCAGAAATTGTCTACCTCTTAAACACAATTATAAAAAATGGATAGTTTCGAAAAGTCTGAACGATTTCTTTTATCACCCCAGTCATCACTCCAGTCAGTATGAATTCATTAAAATCGAACGATTTGGAAGCTACGAAGCCAATACCACTAAACAAATTCACACAATGTTAATTATTACTTGTAGTGTCAAGGGTTAAAAAAATTAAAATTCCAGGTTACAGTAAGGAGAACACGTCCCTTCATCGAGATGAGCATAACAAGTGGTACCTACCCCGGTGGTTGCACTATGAGGATCGTATTTCACAGTATTTGTCTGGCACGGGATACCTTGTTAATGGTAATTATGTAATTTGCGTTACGAGATCCGTGAAAGAGTTAGTTTGGCATCTAACCCAATCGCGGATCCAACTCTAAATAAAGATTATAGGCTCAGACATGGCTCAGGCTCAGACACAAAGGTTGTCAGTCGCCTAGATCAAGTGGTTTGCCTTAAAACCAAGTTGATAGCGAAAATAAAAGGTAAACCCGCTCTCATCCTGGGAATGCATGAATAAACTTACAGTATATTTGCAAAAGCTGTCTTATGATGAGTCTGAGTCATTAATTTCTAGTTGAATACATCTACATGCACACTCTCATACACAAACAAACACACGAACACACACACACACACATATTTAATATCTATTGTAATTATCATTGTGGTTTTTATTTATATAGTAGAATCGTATTATATTTATATTCATGTATTGAATATATTCCAGCTAAATAAAGATGTAGCATACTTCATCCTTGTCCAGGAGTGGACGTAAACGGCTGAGACACAGTTTATACCTTTGCAGTTGGTTACGAATGAAAATATTGTAAAAAAAAGATACATCTCTGTAATTTGATGGCGAAAAATAGGTGGCAAGTCTGATTTTAATCCTCGTAAAAATGCCCCCAATTTGTTTTAACATAAAATTGTCCCTAAATGAAATTAGTCTCTTTGCTACAACGTTTTTTTATGTTATGAAAGTAACAAATGAACACGCAGCCCACCTGATGGTAAGTGGCCACTGCCGCCCATGGAGATCTCTGATGAACTTCAGATAACATCACAGTCCTATTTGAGGTTGGTCACAGATGCATTGCTACCCCTGAGGACTAAGTTGAAACGCCTCGAATGATTACGTCTCCCTTGCAACATTCTTCAGACCAGAACATAGCAGCGCTTAACACTGCTGTTATAAGGCAGAAATAGGTGTGGAGGTGGTGCCGCCGGAGTCGAACCACACAGGGTTCTACCACCTTTAAACTGTGTGCTCGTTTACTTATTTATTTAGTAATCTAACAGCAATAAATACAAAATATTCATTATGAACATTGGTAATAAATTAAGCCAAGATAGGATTACATAAAAAGTTTTTTTAAATAAAATAAAGTTTTCGTGTGAGCTATTGTGTGTTATACATGTGTATGTGTTGTGTGTGTGTGCGTGAGTTCGTGTGTGAATAGTTAATCAATACTAAGGTGTAACTTAATTATTTCATTTCATTAACTTATTTAAAAAAAATCTGGGCTCCTATAGCCTTACCTAAAAGTTTTATTTCGATAATGTTAAAATTTACAATTATCATTTGAGGTCAAATGCCTCTTTCATTTAATTTCATAACAAAACGATTTTGTTACATTATAGGAAAACAGATAAAAAACATACTGGAAGGAGCGTATGAAGTCCCACTCGTGAACTTAGAAGATGTGTATTTCACATATTTGGTCGCGAAACAGAAGCTTGGACTCCGGCTGGTCCATGATGCAAGATTGAGTCCGTATAAACCTTGGCTGCCTCTGGCCTGCATGTATTGGAACCAGGCGTCCGTCCACAGTTTAGGACCTGAAGAAATGCGCAAGGTCTGGCCCGGTCTTCTCGCTTTGGGAGAAGACTACGAGAGACACAAGGATAAGAAGTTGTGCAACTTTTATGCTACTTACCTTTCTAGTAGTTTTTTCCTGTTTTAAGTCATTGTGATACTATGTACTGTAATACTAGAGAAGCTACTTGAAATACGAATCGTGTTCCTTTTTAATTAACACGCTTTTATTAGTTTCGGTTGTATGTATGTATGTATGTAACGGAATCTTTGAGCTCTAATTTCTCCAATTTCCAAAAGGCTGATTTATTTGAAAATTTGTACACTTATCAAGGACCGATGACAATGCAATAATTTGATATAAAATTTCCATTATCCTGAATAGGAACGACAGGATTAATAAATTCTTGTACAGATCCTCTGTATGAGAGTGGGAGAGAAAGAGCTATATAGCGCGGGATCTGCGCATGTCTGCAGTGCAGTTACTCTTTCGGGTTTGAATTGTCAATTTTTTTTTGTTACTTTTATCACAAAAGCGTGTTTTTTTAACTATTTTTTTTGTTCTTCTATCATAATGAGAATGAGATACTAATGAAAAGATAATACGTATTTTTCTACAAAATCATATTTTATCCATTTATTTGCGCTCCTGCTTTTAGATATAAAATCTAGCAGGTTATATGTTACCCATTTTAGGAAGTCATATTTTTGCCCATTTTAAATTATTTTTATGCCGAATGGTTTAGCGCACCTAAGCTACTATTTTTAAACGGGTGTTGTACTCTAGCTGGTTATATGGTGCCTCATTTGGGAAAGTCATATTTTTGCCCATTTTTTATGATTTTTATGCCGAATGCTTAAGCGCATCTATGCTACTGTTTTTAGCGGGTGTTGTACCAATAAAGTGATGTAAATGAAAATGGGTAGCCAATTTTACCCATTTTTTAAATATGTTTTGTACCGTGTGGTAATGAAGGAGAAAATCGTAGTGATAAAAGAATTAAAGCCATGAAACGGGTAGCGTCTTTATACTAAATAATAATTTTTCCCCATTTTTTAGTGTTTTTTGACATTTTTTATGGGATTATTGTTGTGGCTGAATAATATTAGATAAATGATAGATTTTCATAGACTTTTGGCACAATTTTCTTTCTCAATTTGACTGTAAAGTCTTTATTCACCTTCATTTCATGTGTAGGCTATTCTAATATCAATTTCGATATCAATTTCCTATTCTTTAAATTATATTGTTAAAAAGCAATTCATTGCCATTGAGATATTATGTACCTAGAGTAGCTACTTCAAACAAGTTCTATTTTCGTTTTCGTCATTGGCATAGACTATAAAAAATGCACCGCAGAATAGACCATGCGGGGTTTGATACCTATTCGGTTCTAATTACGTAAAAAATTCTACACCATTTTTTTTCTGAATTTCTTTATTTAATTTCCTTAAAACAATATTACTTTAGTCAACTTTTGCCTCTTTGATGAATAATTATTATGAATATTATCAGTTTTCGCTTCGTGTTATAATTGAATATTTCTGAATAATCGCTTGAATCAAGTGAGTCCTGTGATTTAATGTGCATGGTTGACAAAAACAATTAGACTTGCTTACATCTCTACCTAGGGTATTTTGATGTGAATTAATTACAATGGCATTGTATCTGAAGCATGGTAAACGGTGGTAGAAGCCTTTGTGGTTCGACTCCGGCGGCACCACCGCCACACATATTTCTGATATAACAGCAGTGTTAAGCGCTGCTATGTTCTGGTTTGAAGGGTGTGGTAAG
>DWPW01000453.1:0-11557 GCA_018252015.1 Astraptes brevicauda
TGCATTGCTACCTAAGTCAAAACGTCTCGGATTACTATATGCTTTCTGTGTGTCTGATACAAGTTATTTTTTTAATATCTTGCTGTTTTCTCATTAATTTCTCGAACGTAATTATACGAATACCTAATAGCAAAATTATATGTATGTAGCTCAAATAAATATTTTAGCTAAATCAACCCTGCATACATTGCACGAATCGCTAGCAGTTAGCAATTTCAGATTAGGCAAGTGCACTCACAGCCAGCGTGTAAACGCTAACAACGCAAATTTATTCCAGTTACCGGATTAACGGTCCATCGTGGCCACTCGCAGTAATTATGTGCGCGGCCCGCGGATGTCACTGGTATTCAACTCTTCGTTGCGATAATTCGAAATTCAAATTTACGCCGAACGTTATGCGTATATCGATCAGAAATTCGATCGTCACTATTGGCAGTATCATTGCAACTTTCGAAATTTGAATTTTCGCCATAGGTCATAAGAGTATTGATTAGAAAATCGACAGTTACTTCTGTTATCAGAGTAAAACACGAAATATTACATTCACGACCGATCACATTGTATTATAACGGCTGATAACACTAAACTATCGATCACGGATTCGATCGTCACTTCTAGTATCTACTGTCATCACAATTGTTCGATTTTACGTCGACGTAATGGCTAATTCGATCATGACTGCTCGTTTGTACTATCATACCAAAATATTCCTATTTGGAATTGAGCCTGCAATGGCGATATTGAATAATATTTTTAATTGACGCGCTTTTAGTTGAGCCGCTTATCCAACTTTTATTTAAAAAAGTTTTATCTTGCTTATACTTTTCTTTTTCAACCTATATACAAATGAAATCAGTAATGTCGCAATATTTTTTAAATTCAAATTAAAGTAGGTAATAGTAGCATACATGAAAATAAAAATCCGATCCTTTTTATATACTTACTTGTAATGTTTTATGTTATTCGATTTAAGGACAAGCCTACATTTAATTGAAAATCTTTTGTAATTGAAATAATTATTTATTACCATTACATTATATGTAATGTACTACTCTAAAATGATACTCTAAAAACGCCAGCAGTTATCAGGGTATGCATGTATACACGGTCTATGCGTAAACGTAACTACACAAATGTTTCATTTACCGGATGAACGGTCCGTCGTGAACACACGCGGCATGCCGGCAGCCCGCGGATATCACTGCTGTTAATCTCATCATTACATTCCGAATTCAAAAAATATTTGGTAAATTTATATTAGTATATTCGCATCAAATTTTATTAAAAATTAGTTTCAAATATTATTACGGCCTTTTTTAAATGTCTAAGTTTAATATATATTTCAAATATCCATCCACTAATCCTTTTTGATCACAAATGAATGTATTTATTACTGTGAAAACATTCTAAAACGTAATTGATGCTACTAAAACAAAATTAATTTAAAATTTGATTGGGTAACGCGATTGCAATTCGATCGAGAATCGATTTAGAATTTGAATTAATTGCGTCATTGGAATATCAATTCGATAATCGGATTGAGTTTCATGTACTACATTTATTTAGAACTGTTTTAAGCGATTACATTTACAATATCGATTGGGAACAATGGTATCTCGTCTCCAAATAGGAAATGGTAATTTACGCCTGTTACTAGATTAACGGTTTTGGCAGTAATTATGTGTGTGGACCGCAATGCACACTGAATATTTACCGGCGTTACATCACAAACTGTCATGAATCGTCATTGTTATCGATGGATATTTTCGTAGGGTCTCATCTACGCGTATTTTACTACAAAATAATATTATATGTGTTTTCTATCTTATAACAAACGTATTATGCGTCACTAGTGACGTTTAAAGAGAGTGGATATACGCAAATGAGGCGTTCTAACTTAGTACTTTATGACACCAGCTCATGTATGACCACCCTAAGGTGGAACTAAAATTATATTTGCAATTCATCCCAAATGTGCATTGATGAAATGACCATTTGCCATAAGTCATGTCTGTTGGCTAGTTCCGTTACAAATATATTTTTGTATCTTTTTCGGTATGGCCTTTCAATCGGCGGTTATTTGTATTAGTCTTTTTGTGCAGCTATAAAAATTCTAACTCCTGATGAATTTAAGAGGGGTACTAAGATAATTTATTGCCGAGTCTTAAGGGACTAATTTATTAAGTGTAGTAGTCGTATGTAAAAGCCAGTTTGATAAATCGATCACCATAAGTAAAGTATGCAACTGACAAATACATTTTTAATTAATTTTCTAAATAACATAATAACACTTTATCTTATTTTAGATATTTGTTTATTAATAGTATATTTCCTATAAGTATGTTACAATACACGCATATTTAATCAAATAGAAAATGTTTTAAATTATTTAGTGATGGCGCGTCAGTATAACTTTTAACCTTTTCGGAAGCCACATCATAAATTGTTTAGTGCCGGTTACGATGTTCAAATTGAAGAATGAAAGTATAAGGCCTCCCTCTTTGTTTGCCCTTTATGAAGGGATTCAATGTATAAAGCAATATACCGGAATGGGCCATAATTCGAATAACATTTCTGTGACCTTTCGGTGGGTCCATCAAAGCGACTTTGTCTATTTGTGAATAAAAAATAGGAAGCTAAATAAAAATAAAACGATACTGCTATCGATAGATGTATATCGAAAATATTCTCCTACATGGTAATCAGAGGGATAGGAGACAAAAAGTGCGAATTAATCGTGAGCGATACGGTCTGACAATAAACTTGGTCGGCCTAAATTGCACGCTACTTGAAGGCGTTAATAAAAATCGTGGGGCGTCGAAATTAAGGGCTCTATACGGAGCGTCGTCATTAGGACCGAAATAGGGTTGTATCCTGGTGGTTGTAATAAGTCATGTCTGCCGCAGGACCGACCCCCGGCCGCCCCCCGCAATCCCGCGCCATTACCCGTCCTAGCTGAGATAGCTAAGTATGATCGACGATCAGTTTAACGGGCCATAGCAAGACGATCTGATCACGGGATGCCTAGTACGTCTACTCATTTAACTTGCCTAGTTTTAGGCGATGAGGTCGCGTTATTATTGGATAGGTAAGGTAAGGTAAAACATATCTTCCAAGTTGGAAATTGTATGCTAGCGATGACATGTTCCCTGTAATATTTTAGTTTAACTTCCTAGTACTAAGTAATTTCAGTGTTTTAACACTAATTAATTTCATCACATTGTTGGTCATAAAATAATAACAATATAATTAATGAAAAAAAATACTCTTATACTTTAATAAAATTAAGGTATTGATAACAATAATTTTGTAATTACTAAAGAAATAATAATAATGTTGTAAAAACGGTAAGAAAATTCGCAATGTTGCAGTGTAGTGTCAGTGAATGTAACCTGTTCTTAGCAATGAAAAATTAAGAGAGTTGGGTCTAAATTAGAATGCTACCTACGTTTGTTACATGTCCAACAAAAACTAATGTTTATACTTGCCATCTATAATAATGAAGCTAAACAAAGGATAGATCCAAAAACCAAATTTGTAGCTTTGAACAGCACCGCAGGCCGAACAATAAATTGTCACATAATATTTTTTTCGAGAGAATGCCATGTAAAATTCCCAGCACACACAAATCCTGAGTAAGCTGGAGCACTTTCCTGGGTCCCCGGTATCAGTTCGGTCCATAAACTGCGCCTCCCCGCGGCCTTCCGCTCTGCCCCCGCGCTACGTAAGCCTCCAGACTAACTGGCGTACGGATGGCGAAATACGTACCGAAACTTTAACTAAATCGTATTTACATACATGTTTTAATAATTTAAGTAGTTTTTGATTTTTTAAATTCATTTTTTTATTATTTATTTATGGACATAGTTGTAAGGTTTCCAGTTATTAAGTGTTTTATGTTAATTAACAATATCAAGTAATGCCATTATTATATTAGTAGCTAGATAATTTTTTTTTGAAAAGATGGAGTGAATGAAAATACAAAACAAATTATTTGCTAACTGTTATTTTTATCAGAAAATATCTGGCATGTTACAGCTATAGCATTATATTTAATTGGCTACAGAATATAAGAATCAATCAACTTCTAAATAATAAATAATATAATACTTGCTCCACGTCGTAGCCACTACGCATGTAAAGGTATATTGACGTGTTTACTTACATAGCAAAATTAAATGATCACAATTAATTAAATGATCATGGCTCGACGCAATTAACAAAATATTTTATATTTATAGCGTGTTGAAAATTTAATTATGACGGTGACCATTATATCTGTATATTCGCTCTATTAGAGCAGGATACCTTTGTATTTAACTCTATTGGAGATATTAAAATATTTTATTATTTTAATATTGCGGGCATTAAAATAAAAAGCTGACAAATACTTTAAATAATTGATTACAATTTGTTTTATTAAATAAAAATATACTTTAGGTGTACCGTAATAGTTTATGGTTTATTTTAACCGATTTGTATACTGAAACGGATTTTATGTTCACCGACACGGGTCCTCCGTTTTCCAAAACTGCTGTTGTGCATACCGAAACGGATTTTTGTTCCACAACTAGCTGTTACTCTGCACGGCTATTTACTCTCGTGGTTAAGCTGTGCCATTTTTTAAACTGCGTGCTCGGACCAGTTCCGCTGTATCGACGTTCCCAAGTAACTTTTATTTTCTTCGCAAAGTAATGAATGTTGCGTTAGTTTTATTTAGTAGCCGCTACATTGCAGTGTAATTATAGCCAGAGAAATTAGATCGAAGTAAACGAGTAGGATATGGGTTTGATCTCATTTCTGTTAGATGTTTTGTTGCGATTAAATTGTTTTAGATATCTAGGAATAAATGTTGATCGATATATATATATTTATTTGAACGTCAATATTTGGTACAGAAAAGCGTTTCTCCTCATTCTAAACACATGTTACTAATCCTTACAGACAAACAAATGATTATGATTATTATGATTCCCTATAAAATATCTTCAAGTACGATTAATGTGGCCACTTAAGTGATGAAGAAAAAGAAATAAAATTTATTTGTTATGAAAGTTCGTAACACAAATTAACTAATAAAATACAAACTTAAAGAAAAGTCCGATAGATGTTTCATAAAATGATAGCATCAAATTATCATGCAGTTCACTTGATATGTGGCCACACACTAATAGAAATCGCGTTTAGAAATGTTGTGTATCGTAGCGAGACCTTCAGACCTTCATTAGAGTAACAAGAGCAGAGGCTTAAGTAGCAAACAGGGTGTTCAGTAGAATGTGTGGACAGTTCCGGGGCTTGTCGCGGCCGCACCGACCGCACGAGAGCCACCGAGTGTGGCAATTAAAACTTGCGAATGTCAAGTGCGGTACCTGCAGAGACCCGGCGTTATTATTTTTTACTAGCTAAACCCCTGCCTTTGCAGTCAGTCAGATTTTAATTATTAACGTAAATAAAGGTACCGTTTCTGTTATTATAGGAATTTTGGGATGAAAACTATATAAGATTTTACTATGTAATGGGTACACACGGTTTGCGGTTTTCGGTACCATATCACGACCGAATAAAGATGAACTAGGTGCAGGGTAAATAGGCTAATATACCATTAGTACTTGTCAACGGTTGTTGTCCGCCAATGCAGTTTCGCCGTGACCACGATTCATGTAACTGTGTCGAAAAATCGGCAAAAATAAATAAAAAACAACCTCGTGAGTACCCGTTACATAATAAAATGTATCCATTCTATGATAATATTAGTCTAAGATCAAGTATATTAGAATTATGACATAAAAGTGCAAAGTTGTAAAAAATTAAGTAAATCCATCAACTCCTTTTTAGGTTTAAAACACAAACATACAAAGCTGAATTTCTATATGTAAAGATTTCGCGTAAAAAATAAAAATGAATGATACAACCGAATTACAACCTTCTGCAAACGATATTAAACTTAGTATCGATTACTCTTTTATTTTTACAATAATTTAAAATTTAAAATCTGATTTAATGACGCTATTGGACTCTAAATTTTGTGTTCATTAAAGGTGTTATATATATGTATATTACAATATTTGCCGGATACTTGACGTACCTAATTAAAGTAATTAAATGCAAACTTAGCTCTATGTTTGTTCTACTAGATGGTATCATAAGTTTGAGTCAATTCAGAAAATGTTCTGCGCTTTGAAGTGTATTAAACGTATGTGCATGCACAGTAAATACGAGTAAGATGAAACACACGAAAATACGATCATATAATAATATAGCAAATATTGCAGGTTTCCGTAATTCTTTATTAACTGGTATTATAATATAATAGTATTTGATATTCGCGTTATTTTAGTAATGGTTACATTACATTAATTAAAACTGGGAAAATAGTATTAGTAAAAATTTGAATTGTCTGTAGTCAAAAACAATTTATTAACAAATAAAGTACCAATTTCAAAAATCTTTTAAACAAAATTATCTGCATTTGGAGGATATGACATGGATGTGTAAAGGTGACATCCCTCCCTAGACTCACCAGATCTATGCTATCTTCAACTTTTGTAGATATTTATAGATATTTAAAGATGGTAGAACCCTTTGTGTTTCGATTCTGGTGGTTTCTGATTTATGACAGCAGTGTTAACTGCTGTTGTATTCTGGTCGGAAGGGTGTGGTAAGGGAGACATATTTATTCGAGGGGTTCCAACTTAGTCCTCAGGGGTAGCAAGGCATCTTTGGTCGACCTCAGGTAGGGCTATGATCTTATTTGGGATTGATTTCAGATGTCTATGGAAGGCAGTGTCCTCTTACCGTCAGGTGGGCTGCATGCTTGTTTGCTACTTCCATAAAATACAAAAAAACTTTTCTTTAAAAGTGACTAGCAATGTTCCTTTACCTGCTTCATCGTGGTTGCTCTTGAGGTCGGACTGCGCCGAGGTCTCCGAGTAGTTGTCTACCATCATATCAATTCCAGAATATTCGTCTGAGGAGTATGCCTGCTCGGTTCTTCTGTACTCTGGAAGCAAAGGATAAAAATTAGTTAGTGATTATTACAAATGAATTTTATATTCAACAAGGCATGCGGTTTTGTTGCAAGTAAACTATAAAATTGCATTACATTGGTTGTTTGGTAGAAATCGCTATTTAACAATAAGACGACCTTTTTCTTTTTTCTGAGTAGAATAAAGCACTATTTCCATTATTTCCCATACCAGTCTTCTATACCATATTTTAAGTGATTTTAAATGTTATCGATGAAAGAACCGTTTTCATACACCAATATTATTTAAAAAATCAACGTCTTTTTGTTATCATGATCCTAATAATACTTATTATAATAATTTTACATCAAATGTTACGTAATCAATCAAGTAAATCAACATATAGAAAAGGAATCCTATTAGGAGCAGTATCAGAATGTTGATCACATCTTATATCCCTATATGACTCTTCAATCTAACACACAAATACTTATATTCAAAGAAGCAACGCATTTTAAACGCGCAGGCTCAGCGCGGTCATTAACGGTTTCATAAAAGGCTTATGGGCTACCTTTCCGGTACCCTCTGTCATATTTCTCATGAGCTCCAACGTTTCCGAAACTCTTACAAAATGTGAGGCGCTGGATTACCTGCAACAAGTTTTTATGTGTAATGTTACGAGAGGGGAAAGGGCCTGCCTCTAGTAATATAAAAATAGTCTACTTATGTCTGTGTATTAGAGATTTTTATTATTCTGGCGACTCTCGTGGCCGACCGGTTACCACACCTTCTGGTCGCGCAGTGGGCTCGATCTCCGGCCAGACAGATATTTAAATGGTGAATTTAGATATCTGTTCTGAGTCTGGGTGTTTGTGTGTTCGTCTATATGTGTTCATAGCACCCACGACACAGGATAAAAGTCCTACTATGAAGCTTTAAGAGTAGAAAGCATCTTTAAAGCATCTTTAAATTTAATAATATTGATTGAGATTTTATGAATAATATTGACTTTTTTGAATTTATGGGAATTAGAATTTAGAGCGTCTAAACTAAAAATAGGTTTAGAGGTTAGGGCTTAACGCATGCAAATTTATTTTAAGAAATCACGTGCGTTTTGGAAACTATTCATTACATATTTCAACGGTGAACAGCGTAATGGATCCACTAAAAGACTTTCGAATTGATTTCAATTATTGACCAAACTCAATTTTCATTTTTGAAGTTCGAATTGATTTCAATTATTGACCAAACTCAGTTTTCATTTTTGAAGTTGGTGGCAAGAAGTTAATAATGTAAAAATGAATTAGAAAGTTACATTTGTTTTTAGTTAAGTACCTACCCTGTAATATTGCCGGGGCTTGTTCGTCAAGTATAGATTTTTATTTTAAGTTAAGTTTTAAGGAACAATCTTTACTACAAAATAAAATATATTTTACGAATCACGGACATCACAGCAGGAAAAACTAGTATATACAGAACGACCTCACAGTGCGGGAATCTGTGTTCGAGTTTCTTTACGAACCTCTCAAGGTATGGTTTTTTCCTTTTTCATAAAAACGATGTGTGCCAGATCTTTCGGATGTTGTACGAAATTTCGATAGAGGAAGCAGCTGCGAAGGGTTTTTTGTTCTTTCAGATATATTATAATTTATATGTACAACTTACTTAATGGACAAAGAAAATAAACGAATATTTATTTATTTTAGAAAGTTAAGAAGTGGTAAGAATCAGTTTATTGTGATGATTGACTAGTACTGCAGACGACTTTAGTTGCATAGCATAAATTACCACACGGCTTTTCTCAGCATGAAACAGCCCAATTTTGATTAGTACTCGGAAATTAAATGTAAATAGATGTTTATTTTTGTGCCAAAAATCTAGATAGATTTTTATTTTATTAGCCATAAACTTCAAAGACGGATACAGGTTCATAATTCTACCAGTTATCCATTTGTTACCGTCCCCTCTTCACAATTTAGGACTATTTTTAAAATTTGAAGAATTAAGCATATTTCAATGTTGTAGTTATCAATCAAATTACAAACCATCATTATTTTAAGTTTGCACGAAAATACATATAATATTGAGTACATAATTATATCAAGCAGTGATAGCGTAATGGTTGAAATTTGGCCTATCGATCGGGGGTCCTAGGTTTAAATCGTATTATAAATTGATTATAACTTGCTTTAACGGTGAACGAAAACATCGTGAGGAAACCTGCACGCCTGATCGTTTTTAAATATAAAAAAAAGTTCTCAAAGGTGCGTGAAGTCTACCAATTTGACCTGGCCAGCACGGTTGACTATGGCCTTCCTATTCTGAGAGATCTTCTTCTTCCTTCTTATTCTGAGAGAAGACCCGTACCCAGCAGTGGGACAATAATAAGGTTGACGACAATTATATCAACAAATCAATCTCTTCTAGACTGTTTTAAAATGCACCCATTTTGATTTTGCTCCGCCAGCAAACTCAAAAATAGCAAGCCGCAAGAGTCGTTTCAGTAAAAAGCTTAACAAGTTGAAAATTGAAAATAGTTTGGTCCCGCCTGAGCGGTTCCGTAATGATATTACCGTGGACTCGAACTGTTAATTCAGCCGATTAAAAAGTTTAATATTTTTTGGCAGATTTATTGTTGGCAGTCGGGTTAAATTACGCTGCAGCTCGCATGTTCTCTGATTTATTTATCTTTTTAACGGTTTAATAAGGGTCATAAACAATTATCCAGCTAAATTATATTATATCCCTACCAGTTTGCTTATATTAAAATGTAAATTTAATGCAAAAGGTTTTAACCATGTTAAAGGTTTTCCTTTCAATGAATTTCGAGCAGATATGTTGGAAGATACTTGGCAAATTTTACGTATACGTATATGAAAACATCGTCACAGACTGAGATTATTATGATTGATGTATTTTAACAAGTGCATCAGAAAATTTACTTGAAGACGACAACTAAACAGTTCCTCTAGAAGTCCTTTGGAATAATGACTACTATTGGAAGACTTATATTCTCGTTTAGGCTTTTAATTATATAAAACCGAAACATCATAGTTTTGTCTCAATTTATTATTGTTCTATTGCAAGGCACGGGTCTTCTTTTAGGCCCTAGTCTACCGTACTGGCCAAATGCGAAATTATAGACTTTACATACATTTAAGAACTTTTTTTTTAAACTATCTCTTAGCCGTGTAGGTTTTCTAACATGCATGGCCGTACCGAGGGGGAGGTCGTGTAGAGGGGGGATCAGCTGCCTTGCCCTGGATTATGCATACTTTCCTAATATGTACTGTTGTTGATAAATTTTCTTATCTCGGTTTACTGCAACTTATTATTTGCTAAATTGCAAGATGTGATTAAGTGCAATTTTTACCATGATAACACTTTTAAAACGCTCAGTAACGGACAAGCGCTGTCATCAAGTATGCGGACCTCCGCATACTAATGGTCGATGTAATCCATCTGTATTTCCTGAACAGGTATTATGCACAAATGTAATCGTTTTACTAAAAAATATGTAGCTTCGTTAGCTTATTCTATTTTTGAGTTTTATTTTTTGGGCCCGGTTTGAAAAATTCTGAATTGCTCCCCACCCCCCCTGGCCCAGAAACTGCGTACGCCGATGCTCACATGATTCTGAATAAAAGAGGCAATCCGAAGTAACATAGCTTATACCACAGTAAATAAAAGGTCTCAGATGCTGAACGTAACTTACATTCATTATAACTAGTTATATACAATTCTGCCATTATGCCATACAATATTGATGACCTCATTTAAGACAAGTCTGAGAAGTATAGAAATAACTTGAGACTTCGGAAATGGATTTCAATTTGAGTGTAAATTCCGATTCATTTATCTAAGTAGTAGAGTTTAATCTGTCTTCAGCCGTTTCTGAACTGTCGTCGGATTACTAGCCATTACGTTATTACACAAACGCTTGTAGCTGTGTGGCACTATGTATTGAATGCGTTTTGTCTAGTAAAGCAATGTTGTGCACATCCAGACTGACTTACAAGTCAACAGACTTACAGACAAGTAGAACGTGACTCAAGGACTGATAGTACTTGCCCTATTCCTGTGGATGTCGTAGGGGATATAGACAAAGGGAAATAGAACAGCTATCGAAAAGTTAGAATAACATTCAGTTTTGGTTATTTTAAGAAATTCACAATTGGTCATTTATTTGATACCTAATCTAGTATGTAGACTCTTAGTACCTACATGCCTAATCACCTTCATATTAATAGGTAGCTATGTGTATAACAAGGAGACTGGACATGGGTCTCTCATGGGTCTTTTATGAATAAAATTGGAATAAGATTTTTTTGATTTTTTATGTTATGGAAGTAGCAAACGAGTATGCAGCCGACCTTATGGTAAGTGGCCACTGCCGCATATGGACGTCTGCATTCAACTCCAAATAAGATCACAGTCCTACCTGAGGTCAGAAACAGATGCGTTGCTATCCCTGGAGACTAGGTCGGAACGCCTAGAATGAGTCCTAAAGTCGAATGACTCTTCAAACCAGAACACAGCAGTGCTGAATACTATTATTAGACAGAAACAGGTAAAGGTAAGCCTACAGTAAC
>DWPW01000454.1:0-11555 GCA_018252015.1 Astraptes brevicauda
AAAATATATACTAAAAAAACCATTCAAATCCAATTACTTCATGAATATTTTCCACCAATACTAGTATCTTGGTAACTTAGTAGGACTTTCTTTATGTACAAAATTAAATGACTACATACACAAAGCAATATCATCGCTAATACCAATAAAAGTTAAATGTGCTAACTTAATATAAAAATAATCAATATTTGGCATATCTGTTACCATAAAATCTGATTTCAAATCAAATAAATTTCGCGAGTTCGGTCAAAATGTATTAGGAAATATGTTTTAGCATGGTTATCTCGCGAGTTTAAATGCTGATAATACAAGCGGATATATACTAACCAGTTCTAAAAAGTACGAATTTGAATTTACTTTTAACCAAAATGTTTAATAATTAAACAGAATTACTTAAACAAAACTTTAACCTGAAATCTGGTTTTGCTGGTAACATATCTATCATTGTTATTTTATTCGTACACTTATCTATATAGCTACATTAATATCAATAGACACTTATATCCCAAAAATGGGCGTTTACGATTAAGGTTACATACTCGACTTTGCCATCCCGCGAATTACTAAATGTAAAACTTTGATCCAAACATTAAGTTCAATTACATTTCTAGTATTCAGTCCAGAGGTTTATAAAAATCTCTAAATGACTTATTTTAAAATGAATTTTTCAATTTGAATTTTGCTAAATTTCTTTCTGATGTTAATAATGGTTTCTTTGTTTGATCCTGAAGGGAACCATTTTAGATATTAATCATGTTCTACTTGATGGAAAAAATCTGTCTGAAACTGGTAATCGTCGCGTATTATCGTGTTTATCGTTATCGACATATGTCATTAAGGATCCATAGTTTCACTTCGTTGTCAGAAAACAATCAATGAACATTAAGTTTAATCGATTAAGTAGAACACAACTATAATTCATTATGTATATTTTCACTCATTCCACATCGAGTGTTACGAGTTATTTTCATTCATGACCTTATCTTTCTCTTCCAAAATCAGCTGCATTTTGTGGCGGGATCTTACATACTATTTATTCTAACACCAAGAAATTCAAAAAACACCTATAAATAGTATCTGCACCGTAGCTAGCATCTGGCTAGGGTAAGAATTATATTTTGCGCCCTAAAGTTTATGGTACTTAGGTATTTTTATATTTTATAAGCTCTTGTTTTAATTTTGTGCAAGCACCTAATTACTTCGACCCTTAAGGGATTAGAATGTGTCCCTTAATGTACGCTACCCTAAGCCAGCCCCTACCTACGATGCGGAAAGTTACATAAAATGCACATTCGGCTAGTGTTTATAATACTTGATGTTACTGTTAACTTACTCTATTTCCGTCAGAAGCGGATAGAAAAATTAGGGGGAAAATTAGCGTCAACTGTAATCACATTGTGGCGTCACATGAGTGATTGCAAATGCTCAAACATATTATGCACCTCTAAAGATATTTCTTAGGTGGATTTCTTAACACCCATTTAAATCACATTGTCATGTTCAATGGACTTCTGTTGACACTTACAAATGCACAAAAATAACCAGTTAAAATTAGTTTACAACCGAAATTGATACAGGAAAAGTGTTATTTGGAAATTGTATAATTTAAAAATTACAGTAAGAAGAATAATTAATATTACAGTTATATGTAAGTATATAAAACGTATATAATAAATAACTATATTTTACTAAAAAAACGATATTTATATTAAAATATAGTTATTTTACCTGCATCATAAAGGGCTTGTGCTAAAACAATACTAAAATCTAAAGTCTATAATTCAACTAAACATTTACCTCGTAACATAAACGCTTAATATCAACATTCTAGTCTTGTTTCGCCCTCGTTAAGCAAATATTACCTATTATAAAAAGGGACACTATTAAGCGTTTATGAGATGATGGGTTATTAATTAAATAAATACAATTTTACTAAATCAGGTCTATGTTGTCGTTTAAGTTAATGAAACTCAACGAAGATAGCTTAAAGATGATCGTACAACAAAAGCATACCACAGATCGGATAACAGAAGGGAATAGAAGAGTAAAAATATTATAGATGTTGCTTCCCTTTAGTAGTGACGGTATTGACGTACATACGACCTTAACTAAAGTGTCCATCTTGAATTTCACACCCACTTGTTTATTTTTTCACTCAATCCTACAATTGCTCCGTTCTACAAGTTCCCAATACGCTACAGATCACAGATTGATAGCTTGTTTCGTAGTTGGAAGTTGTGATTGATCTTGTGATAGCACTTTGGGATCGTACACGACCTGTCACACAAACTCATCTTTCCCGTTATACTTTGTGTGACCATTTTAAAGCGTCCCGCATTAAATACTTTCGCTTGATTTACATATAACCCAACATTAGAATCTGACAGACTTGCTCGCCCGAGTGTATACATGTGTGTATGTGTAGTATTTAATAGCGTCATTGCTCGAACCCTATACATATATCAATTTTCAGAGGCGATTCGTTGAAAGTTATACGACGGTGATGTGTCGCAGCGCCATCTAGCGGCAAGTTGCATCACAGTGGATCGCAATAAAACGTCCATAATCAACATTCACTTGTGTCAACTGAGTATTTGTTCCTTTAAATCTGAGATGTAATATGAGATCCCTTAGTTTTGCTTTTTGGTGCTATAACAAGATCAGTCCTTACACATTTGACTAAATACCTATACATTCAATACAATCACTGTGTGAACTGTTACGCTCATCCCGTATCATTGTCTGACATTGGAAATCGTGTTATACCAGCTCATTCGTTCCCGTCGTACATTCTTGTGATTAACGCATATCTTTTCTGACGAGAACGTACAGATACAGGCTATATATGTATTGGTTTTAATATAACCATAAACTAAGACAAAGTGAAGGTAGAAAGTCATAATGCAATAACCTGGGACCACGCAACGTTGGTATGCTTATCCCACAAAGCATTATGTACCTTCAGCTACAAATTCCTAAAACAATTTCCAACGCCAATCAAAGATACGCGGGGACATTGATTTACCAACTTATAGACTTGAGTTCTGCGTTAAATAATCCGTAAAAAATCAAATGTGAATATGTAAAAAAAATAAAAAGTATTCTATAATGGATTGACGGCTATTTAAAAATATTTGAAGAGTCCCAAAACAGCAGTGTAGTAGTGAGGTTTGGAAGATTCTATTACTGAACATAGACGAATGAATGAACGGTTCTTCGTGGTATTATTCGTTCACATATACAGCAAGTGATCCGACAACATATTCGCGCATAATCAAAATAAGATCATTGCTAAGCAACACATTTCAATGGATATTTTACGAGAATTACATTCCAAACCTTTCATCTATTTGCTAGTAAATCAATATCGAGGGACAAACTTACAGTTCACGGTACCACTGCGCTTTAGCTGGGAGTATATCATCCCGTAGCTCTGTTGGTGTGCTTGGTACTAGCTAGTTCTTATGTATGGGGAGGGGATGAGCCTCGGAGTTGACCACATACTTGTTCAGATCGATCAGGTAACGATCGTCGCTGAACAGCAGGTAAAGATACTTGAGGGTTTCCGAGAGGAAGAACGACTCCATCATGTCTCGATTGCCGGGTTTCTCGGATTTCACGTTCGAGACTGAAGTGTAGCCGTTCTCAACGCGCGCGTATTTCTCGATCGCCTGTAAGTTTTGCGTGCAATGGTTAGATTAGGCTCTTTTATACAGATTTTATATAGAAAGTAGCAACCGAGCTATCTTTTTTATGTTACCGAAGTAGCAAACGAACATGCAGCTCACCTGATGGTAAGTGACCACTGTCGCTCATGGACATCTGTAATCAACCCAAGATAAGTTCACAGTCCCACTTGAGGTTGGTCACAAATGCGTTGCTACCCCTGAGGACTAAGTTGGAACGCCTCGAATAAGTATTTGCCCCTTACCACACCCTTCAGACTAGAACACAGCAGCGCTTAACACTAACTTAGCGCTTAACGCTGTTGCTATAAGGCAGAAATAAACTACGTACCTATCTGTGGATAAGTAACTATTGCTTAAGATTAGATGTTGTTAGGTGTGTGATAGTGTGATGTTAGATATAGTTGTGGGGGCGGTGCAACCTTCAAGGTACATAACGTATTTTAAATGTACATGTATTCGGTAAGGGTTAGCCGAAAATATTATATTTTTTTACAAATTTATTTAGTAGTAATTATTAATGAGGCTTCCAATTAATTTTGTCATTTATATCATTATCTTGAAGTCGATTTTACGGAACTTTTTCTGCCAAATGTATCGCCAAGGGATTCTAACTGCACCATTTAAATTCACTTCATTGACACACACACACACACATTTCATTCACACACTGTATTTTTTTAGTAAGGTATACATAAAATATTTGCCTAATAGCAACTGACATTTTCGCCCGTGACGACGGCCGCAAGCGCGTGCAGCGCGCGCTATTGCTTAAAAAAAATTAAAGTAGCCTAAGTTACCCCTTAGACCTTCAGCTATCTCCCAATGAAAGTTCCGTCAAAATCGGCCCAGCCTTTTAGAAGTTTACTTCAACCAAATCGACAGACAGACAAAAAAATTTTAAATTGTATTTTTGTTATAGGTACCATGTATACTTTCATATCTATTTAGTAAAAAAAATGTTTTGATATTACATACACACCCTTCAATTTTATTTATTTGTATAGAGTGTCACCCACCTGGAATACCTGCCAGCCCCACTCCTGGTACGTGGTGTTGCCGGTTATCTGGTACATGTACCACAGACTCTCCACAAACTCCGGACGCAGCAGACTGTGAGCGTCAGCGTTCTTCACGTACATATCCTCAGTCGCTCCCGCCTGGAAGACATCATTAATTTTTAATTTTAAGTTTGTAATAAGTAGTAATTATAAACACATTAGATCTTATTCTATATGTTTCCAATACTTTTTATACTATATTTTGTACAAAATCTTGAGAAATAAACAAAATAAATACAAGCAACTATTGTTAGCGTATTTTTTTAGTAAAGCAAATAGTCGCACTGGTGGTAAGTGATCACTGCCCATGGAATGGTTTTAACTGAACTCGATCGCAGATCCGATGCTTCTCCTGAGGACTAAGATGGTCACCATATGAAAGAGGGCGAGCATTCGCGCCATAAAAAGAAACGCAAGGACTGTTTCACGTCAGTATTGGATGTGGCCTTGGTATTTTTTACGTTATGGAAGTAGCAAACGAGGGTAAATCCCATTTGATGGTAAATGTCCAATGCCGCCCACACGGCATGGACGTCTGTAATCAACTCAAGATAACATCACAGTCCTACGTGAGGTCTACCACAGATACTTTGCTACCCCTGAGGACTAAGTTGGAACACCTCGAATAAGTATGTCTCCCTTACCACACCCTTCAAACCGTATTCTGGTTTGAACCTTATACGTCTTGGTCTGTTAAACAGACAGACAGACAGGTGTGGCGTAGGTGGCTCCGGATTCGATCCACAAGAGTTCTACCACCTTTTAAATATTTGTCCCGGCTCGAATTATACATACTCATGGAAATATAGTTTGCCATTGACAGGCTATTTAAACGTGCTTTGTAATCTCTCAGAAATTGAAAATGCTACAATTTCCATCTAATATATTTTTGTAATAAAACTAACAGTTTAGATAAAAATGCAAATAAAATAATTCTTTGCAACTTGGGTCTCGAGTTTTTTGCGGATAAGGGAAAGATGGGGAATTTTGCACTTTTGTTTTTGTTTGTGATGGCGTTCCTAAAGGTCACCGCTAATTTTCAGGTTAGTGGAAACATTTGTGAATTAACCTCTATTTTCGGTGTTAATTTGACTGGAGTATCAATAAGTTCTTTTAGAATTACTATATAGCACTATTATTATATGAACTTACCATATTGAAATGAGTAATCTCGGGCGCCAGGAACGTAATTTGTTTCGCGTAAGTGAGGTAGCACGTGTACAGCAGTTCCTCGGCCATGGTCATGTGCCAATCGGGAAGGCCATTGGCATGTCCGAGTGCGAGCGTGCCGGGGAGGAAGCACGTGAGATGGTCCATTTTCGGTGTGAACGACTGAAATGGGAGTAATCCGTTGCATATTACTCAATAAAGATCATAATTATTATGCACATGTATCCAGATCCAGATTTATGGGTTAACCGGGGCACTTGTCCCGTGTCAGTACCAGGATACGCCAAGAACAAAGTGTTGATCTTTTTTGTAGATGTAAAGGTGACACCAAGTTGGGTTGTGAAAAAAGGAAGCGCTATTTTCAATTTTTTGTCAGAATTTGAAAAAAATGTATATTAGGAGCTTGATGTATCCTTTCAGAGGGAAATGCGCTAAGGCCATAGTGCACCACGCAAGTAAGATGCGGATTTCATAACACATTAAGAATTATCCTTAAAAAAATCAGGCATGTAGATTCCTCGTTTTCTAGTTTAAATCTATATAATTGGTATAAATTATATCCTTATTTTATAAATCATTCGAGTGCCTCCCCACGCGAGACGTGCGAGGTAGCTGGGCTATGGAAATCTGCCAACTAGTGAAATTTCTTACAATCAAATTAAAAGAACCCTTTTGGTGTTTTTGACACACACCAATAGCTTACGATTATAGTCCTGCCATCTAGAGTATGCATTCACACAGTTCAGGTATCATTCAGTGTCATTTGGACACTATTAGCAGTCATTTCATGTAAATTCGACACTTACTAGAGATAAAGATAGGGTTAGTAAATATTTGTTTATCAATATTTTTTAATTAACCGAATTATAGTCTGGCCGCTAAGAGAATGCAATCCTGGCAGGTTGTGTCATAATGGCTTGAGTGATGATTCTTCATCACTTAAGTAAATTGTTTTATCTTTACCGTAAGGTACATTTCGTTTTAAATTTCTTAAATTAAAAATATGTTAAAGTGGGTAACTATATCGAGCAAATTTTTCTAGAGATCGTGGATGGCGACATCCGAGAGGATAGGCAAATCAATATCACGCATAGTCGTATAGGTATTTTAACAGAAATTGCACTGTTATGATATCAATTGAAGATGTTAAATTGATAAGGGCGGTACCTGGCCTATAATTTAAAATTTGTTCTAATTTAAAAAAGTAGCTTGCCAAATGTTCTGAAACTATGAATGAAATCTACTTGTAAATGATAATAATCTGTGTAGTCTTGAATGAGACATTCCAACGTAACCTAGACTTTTAGGGGTTACTACTATTTATAGTTCGTTATAACCTATATACCAAACTCATTGCTACTTATATTCCCGAACGAAAATTTCAGGACATTAAGGTCAATATTATATCTTTCCAAAACACAAGATAACCCAACTAAAATTAGTTATATAAAGTCCTCATCGTAATTATAGGTTAATTTTTAAAAAATCAAATTTTTAATGGTTGGTGTCGCCTCAACCCATTATTGTCCCACTACTGGGCACGGGTCACCTCTCAGACGGGCTTTGGCTATAGCCCACTGCGTTGGCTAACTGCGAAATGGTAGAAGACTTCACACACTTTTTAGAACATTCTTTTAAAGAACTCTCAGCTTTTCTCGCGATGTTTTCCTACACAGTTAAAGCAAATGATAATTATTTGCTAAAACGCACATAACTTCGAAAAATCAGAGGTACCTGGGATTTGAACCTCGGACCTCTCGATTAAGAGGCAAACCTTCCAACCGTATATGGTTATGGTATTGGTATATGGTTGGTGTATTACATTGAATATTCCACTTCTACTCATATAGTTGCTACGAATGCGAAAGACCTGAAGCATGTTCCACTGCGCCGCTTTAAAATAACATAAGCTGTGGAAGGTATAGTAAGCTTAGCGACCAATCTGTAATATTTATTTCAAGTTGCCAGCAAACCCATTACAACCTAAACCTACGACTAAGGCTACTTTTACGTCAGACATCAAACATGCCGTGACAGACAAATACATATTTTACTACAATATTTTGACAGCTACGGCCTGTGTCTGAGTGATTACGTTGCGGTTCATTTAAATACCTTGATACATTTCACATGAAAAAATATTATTTGTCTGCAACAAAACGAGTCTATTACGTACGATGTCTTTACATGTGTAAGCAGCTTAACGTGTTCTCCGAAGCATGGAAGCGCCTCTGAAACCAGGAGCGATCACTCATTCAACTTCTGACCTACTCCCATCAATACCTACACAAGCGGGACTATGTCTATGTATGCATTACGCTTACTATGTCTATGTATTACTGACTCTGTCTATATATTACATTACTGTAATTATCAGTTTGCTTCATAATTAGAGTACCTATATGTCGTAATCCGAGAATCAACGTTATTAATTAATCCACTTCAGACCTAATGTGATATTTGATTGTGGGAATAATTCATGCCATCGGCATGTAATTTAATCTTGATTTGAGTTTTGGGACGCGTTTCGAGCATTCTATTTTACAAATGCGGTGTGCAATGCGATGTGCATTACCGAACAATATTTACCTTTGCATTAAAACCTACTTGATTAGTGAGTTGCACTCGGAGAGAGCAAAGATAGTCTTAAATTATTTTTTCTATAATCGCGAACTCAATAAGTTTACTGAGAAGACAACATGACATTTATAAAGCTTTATCCATAGTTCTGTGGCTTGTGTGATTGTCACAAACGTCGGGTTGGAGTCGAAAGTTGGATTGGTGACCGCTTGTTTCGAAATTTAATGCATCCTTCAGTGTTTCGGAGCACGATCGTGAAAGTTACCCTGACCACATTTATGGTTAGAGGAAGTGATGCTATTCATTGCTAAAAACGTGAACTAATGCTACATGGACCCTCGATTTAGAAAAGTTTTTAAGACACCGTTATTTATTGGTATTGTGTCGACGAATAATTATAAACTTCGGCACGTAATATATTTCACTGTATTTCGTACTGAATAGGTATGTAAGTACAAAGTTCTAACTTAACAGATGTTTAAATAAAATGTTTTCACGCGACCCAAGTTAAATCTCAACTGATACCACGACAAAGGACGCGGAGTTTAGTTCTGAAATACTCGCGAATATACTTAAATTCCAGACAGTGCACAATCCTTCTCTAGACAAAAAAAGCGCTTTGTGAAACTACGCGTCGGGTCACATAATGCGGCAGTTTTCAATAGAATTCGAGTGCATTCAACACTGAGATGAAAGCGCGGGTCTAACATAATATCCCCTCTAATCTCCAGATAGGTGAGAGACTTTAAGACGATTTACACGTATGAAAGGATATTTTTATTTGTATTTTACATTTTGTAAGAATTTATATAGATACTTTATTTATGTCGTAGATGCATTGTCGCACCGACGCGTAAACAACTATATAGAGATAAATAAATACATATAGTATAGAGAGATAAGTGTTAAATATTACAGTTAAAAATATCTACGAGCTATTTATAAAAGCTTCAATACAAATTCTACTTACCAGCTTGTCATAGGGTGGCTGTGGGCAGCAAACAAAAGAGAGAAAATAAACATGAAATGTGATAAAATAGCACTCTAAAACACTCTCAGTTATAATAGCGTTGTACCGGGCACAAAATACTAGTGTGTAAAATTAAAATCGCACAAGCGAAGTGGTGTGACATTCTGTACATACCTACCGTTAGAGCAACTTAACTAATAATTAAGTACGTACATAAATCAACGCTTTACTTATATACTGATGTAAAGGCCATACTATATTGCCAATATTGTAAGCTTAGAACCAGAGAAACACATCTCTGAATTAGAGAAAATATTTGTATGGGCAAAACTGATAAGCAGGTAGGTATTTCCAAAACTCTACACATCGAAACAATTTTTTACCAACCTACGTAATATATACGTATTTCTATCAACATGGCATAAAAGTGTTATTATTTATATTGTTATATATTAATATATTATGTACTAACGTAATATATTATTAATTCTATTCATATTAGGATACTCTTTATTGCTGATAACTATACCACAAATCACAAAGCGTTTGCTGTGGCTGTCGGATTTACTAAGAGACTAGCTGATCCCCGCGGCATTACCCGCGCTAAAGATGCAAAAAGTATTAATATTTATATAAAGCATTAATATCTTCCTAATAGCAATAGACGTTTCCGACCGCGACGGCGGGCGCATGCACGCGAGGCGCGCCCTATTATCTTTTTCAATGATTAAAGTAGCCTAAGTTCTCCTTAGACCTTCAGCTATCTCCCAGTGAAAGTTTCGTCAAAATTGGTCCAGCGGTTTAGAAGTTTACTTCAGCCAAACAGACAGACAGACTTCTTTTTTAATTGTATTTTTGTTATAGATACAATGTATACTATCATATGCATGTAGTAAAAAGAATGTTATTTTGATACACACAGACCCTTCAATTTTATTTATTTGTATAGAAGTATTAAAAGTAAGTAAAACCAATACTATTTATACGACCCGATGAAGTTGAAGTAATTATTCAAATGTAGACAGAATAGCTTCCCACCGTTTCGTAACGAAGCAAACAGAACTTCTAACTAAGGAAGCCTAACTTCCCAGAGAGCACACATCCGGGGTAATGGCGACTACTTATGTCAAACTTCACAGATTCAAGCAGCGGCATCGTTATAACTTCCGAACCGTTTGATATCTGTGCAAATTTCTCACCGATCTGTGTAAATTTCCACCAACAGACCTCTGTATCGGTTTTATATATAACATGTTTTATATATTGACAATAAGAATTACAATAATGTGGACGAATTTAAAATAACGGTAAATTGAGTGGAACACTTCATACTACTATTATAATAACATATTTTTTCTTGTTGTATAACATTCACAAATAAAGTAACACGTCAAAAAGAACCGTATTTTTTAATCTACAGTTATAATTTCGTTGAATGTAGCTATAGATTAGATAATTCGCGAATATAAACGGTTATACTCGTAGATAAGCTTCTATAATTTATTTCGGGTGAATACACTAACGTTTCTGTATCCTGTATTGTTCTGTATGTGGTGTTCAGTGAAAATCCTACATTTTTCATATCATAACAATAATGTAAATAAACCTATATTCATAAACTCAAAGAAAGTAAAAAGTCTACATAACTTCAGTCATAGATGAAATTAATTTCAGATGAAAAATATTGAACCAACTACCAAGTAGTAAGTAAACATACAATAAATGTACTTTAAATAAATGCAGAAAGATTAAAACGCATACGAGAAGTTCTTCTAGAACTTACGAGAACTACACTACACTTCCGAGAATTGCCCATATGATATTTAAACTTAATAATGCATAAGATATTAAAAAATCTAGTTATAAGTTCATTTTGAGAAAACGCAAAACAAGAATTTAGAAGGCGGTAGAACACTGTGGTTCGACTCCGGCGGCACCACCGCCACACCAATGTCTGCCTTATAACCAATGTTGATGTTTTCTGGTCTGAGGGTGTGGTAAGTAAGACGTACTTATTTGAGGCGTTCCAACTAAGTCCGCAAGGGTAGCAACACATCTGTGGCCTACCACAGGTAGGATTGTGACCTT
>DWPW01000455.1:0-11555 GCA_018252015.1 Astraptes brevicauda
TATGTTAAATTAGACTTTTCTTACGTAACCATGTATATGGTATTATGTATATCGTAATCGGGATAGTCACACGCCCATACGGCCGAAATGTAATCGTCAAAAGTTTTAGTGTGGTAGATAGTTACACAAAACCTGACCGAAACTGAGATTGTTCATATCTTTGTAACTTTCGCTGTCCTATTATCTCTGTTTACTAATTTGCGTGTAATTACAAGCTCTAATAAGCTAAGTCACAAAGATATGAGCTTACTGATTGTTGTGAATTATGGAGGTTTAACACGATGTCTTTATTATTCCAAATTAATTCGTTTACAAACGTAAGGATATTCTGCAGTATTGCTTTAAACATATTTGGCCATCTAATAAAGGCATTGTTAGTCCTGTAGTGGTTCTGTCACGCTTTTGTCATCTTTTGTTTTGTTTAACCTTGTTGCGACCGTCATTGTTAGTTATGTTGTTAATTTACTAAAACACTCCAAATATTTAATGTCATTATGGTCCCAAGTGTTGAACAAAACTTCAAATTGCTACACTTCTTGTGTATTGTATCATAGTTATAAGACTGTCTGCTTCTCTAAGTATTGCTTTTAAGATATATTTTGTAATGAAAGCTATATTTCAAATATCAATTTGTCCTTCAAGTACTTCAAAACTGGAAAGTGCTGTAAAAAATGATTTAACTTTAACTTTCCCTTTTTCTTTAATTCAATTTCGACAGCTCATACTTTCAATAAACTTAGCTTCGACTGCTTTTTAGATATTTTACTATGCAGTTACTTATCGTAGTGCATTATCTTTTAATATCTTATAGATGTTATAATATATTTGTACGTTTTCAGGCATATAGTTGTATGTGGACATATAACGTACGAATCAGTGAGCCATTTTTTAAAAGACTTCCTACACGAAGACAGAGAAGATGTGGATGTTGAGGTTGTTTTTTTACACAGGTCAGTATATAAGAGATAAGAACATATTTTCATAATTAAAAATTAAATATACTTACTAAGACATTGGCTTATATATGTATATAGTTTATAGTACTTAAATATATTGACTATGCTGATAAGTATAGTGTGCGCCTTACAACTGGCAATAAAGTATAAAGGTGGTGTGTCATGTATGATCCCGCGACGCTTTCAGAAAAGAGCCCGACCTTGAGCTGGAAGGTCTCCTGAAGCGTCACTACACCACCGTCGAGTTTTTTCAGGGTACAATGATGAATGCCGTCGACCTTGAGCGAGTCAAGGTTAGAGTAAGACCGACTAGCGCAGGCATTAGTTTATCGCACGGCCCTACTTATCATTGATTCGCGTCTAAGTGATTTAATCATTTATATGCATAACAGAGATCCTTTCTTCTGTAAAGACGCTGTTTCATAGTCACTGTAGGATTTTATCACTTGGTAAATTTATCTTATGGTTCTTAATGCAATCATTGCTTTCACGGTGGGACGGTGACGCCCCGCCCTCGGTCCGTGCCTGCGGCCCGCGCCCCCGTCCCACCGCACCGCGTATTTTGTTACTAAATAGAGATGCATGGTAACGTCGGCCTACGACAGGCGGCGGACTAGCCACAATCCGGTCCGTAGTGTTAACTGAGTATTGATGGCAGGAAACCGCCCGACCTGGAGCTTGAAGGCCTGTTCAAGAGACACTTTACTACTGTGGAATTCTTTCAAGGCACCATAATGAACCCTATCGATCTCCAGAGGGTAAAAGTAAGTAGCACTGCACACGAGACGATGTGATCTTTGGGCGTGGTGTCGGTTTGAAGCTGTGCAGTCTGTCCTTCCTATAGCCGTAGAGCGATGCTCGGTCTCATCGAGGAGACGTTCTGTTGGAGTGGTGTACAGTTCCCTTCTAATCAATACTTTTGGGCTGTTTGTGCGTGCCTCTCGCTATTGTATCTGATCTGTGTGCGTCGTCCCGCACGTACTGGCCTGGCCATGAGTGGCGTGTGTTCCCCGGCCGCGCCGACCCCGGCCGGTCGCCTATGTGTCTATATGTACCTACTAACTGGGTGTTGTATGCGATGCCACAACCAATACTCTAAACAATCGATATTGACTTGTACTGTACAACCAATGAAACGGTGCTGAAAAAGCTAATTGGCATTAATGGTCGCTGACGAAAGAGTTTCCTTTTCAAAATTTGCTTGGTAGATCGAAGTACAGTTGTCGATTGTCGATTTTGTCGAGTGTTTACGGTGAGTTCTACATGTTGTGCACGGCTTGACGTCGGAATGTTCTCGTACGTTTGTCTGCATGCTACCTTCTGTAACCCTCTCGTGTGCTGCACCAGCTTTCTTGTCCAAAAAGTGACCACTACTGATACTAATTTAATAAAAAACAATAACACTTAAATCGTGTCATATGTATTTACTAATTAAATCACGGTGATCACTTTTCCAACATTGTCGTATATCCTTGCATGCCCCTTCATGCTTTTTATTCGACCAAAAAGCATGCATCTCGTAGCGATTCCTTTGAATGTGTGTGACCGCTTTAATAGTTTTCCTGTTGTATGTCTATTTTCTTGTTAATTGTAAATTTATGTAATATGGTAAGTACTACTCTTAAAACAAAAATATTAAACAAAACGTATTAAATTTCGTAACAAAATTTTATTAATAAAGTTATTTCAATTAAAGTGAATTTATTAATTCAAATAATCCAAAAAATACAATATCATAAATGGTTATAAAAATATTGGACATAGTAATTGACATTGACAGATATTGGACATAATAACTATCAAATTACTGGCAAAAAAAATCGAATTTGGAACATTAGCAGGAAAACATGTAAACTTAATAGGCCTGAAGCGTTAACCACAGTCAATACTCAGGTGCACGAAGCGGACGCTTGCCTAGTGCTAGCCAACAAGTACTGCCAGGATCCCGATGCGGAAGACGCTGCTAACATCATGAGGGTTATCTCGATCAAGAACTACTCCGACGACATCAGGGTCATCATACAGTTGATGCAGTATCACAATAAGGTAACTTTAGACTCTCAAATTTGCACAAATTAGGTTTTGTGGTCCATATACAAAGCGTCAAACGATTACAAGAGATTAGAATGTTTAACAGATCAAGTTTAACAAAACAATATCACTGAACTGAACTATATACTTCTTTTGAATGTGTATTATATTCGACATATAACATTTTATATGAATTTTGGAAGCGAAAAAATTTAAGTTAAAGTTAAATTTCTTTTGTCTTCTGCTTAACGAAATTTGAGAATTTTAGTAGACTATTTTTTTTCAATCTATTTACATACCCCCTGGTATCATGTAGATAGGTATACTGGCAACCATTTTCAGGCCTACCTCCTCAACATTCCATCCTGGGACTGGAAGCAGGGTGACGACGTGATTTGCTTAGCAGAACTGAAACTGGGCTTCATTGCACAGAGCTGCCTCGCGCCGGGATTCTCCACCATGATGGCCAATCTCTTCGCCATGAGAAGTTTCAAGACGGTCAGCTTTTATTCATTTATTTTCCAATTACATATATTATTCTGTGTATCTATAATATTCTTCCAAAAGTGCATTCGGAGTTACCTTTCGAGGATTGGCTGCAAACAACAAACTTCGAATGCTCTTGATTTAACATTTCTTATGCGACATTTCCACAGTCCCAAGACATGGCTATATGGACTAATGACTACCTGCGCGGTACCGGCATGGAGATGTACACCCTGACACTGAGCTTGACGTTTGTTGGAATGCCCTTCAAACTGGCAGCAGAGTAAGTCGGCAGCGAACGAGATGCTTGCAAATCGTGGCGTGAACGACGGCGTAAACTAAACTTTCGATTTCGACATGTACATGTGTTCGAGCTCCACACACCCCATAATGCCATGGTCGACGGACGAACGATACTAACTGATACGAATCACATAGCTTTCCTCATTAGAATTTACTTAGCCTTTGCAAGCTTACGTCTGTGAATTTTGAGGCGATGTTTTTTTCAATTTCTCTTGAGCCTATTTGCGTAGCGTGTGCACAAATTAACATAGCTACGATAATTCGAGAGTAGATAGATAATAATAGCGAGATTGAACTAATATTTTTACATAGTGACCTAACTATAGGGGCAAGGCAAGGTGATGTGAAGCATAAAGTATTCACGATGGAACCATCTATGGCTGTGAACTAACACGGCACGTGCTTGAGCGTCTCCTATTGGTTGATTACAGTCCCCCGACACACAAGCTTGGCAGAACGATTACCTGCAGGGTACGGGCTGCGAGATGTACACGGAGACGCTATCGACATCCTTCACAGGAATGAGCTTCCCCCAAGCGAGCGAGTAAGACTCCAGTTACCTGGACCCATCCCGCACCCTTGTGCTAATCCTAGCTGTTTGATGTGCACTAATCCTGAAAGAAACATAGTTGTAGGATGTTATTTAATGCATTGTTCTGATCCACAGATTAGATTGTGCATGTTGGATGGGTAAATAATTAGACCTAAAGCACTGAGCATACATCGTTAAATGAAACCTGAATTGAAGTAGTTACGTGCACCGTAGTTTAGATGCACGCTATTTGTTACTTCTGTTACAATTGATTTATTAGAATTCATTAGAATGTTTATCACACCTAGGAATGAGACTCATATAACTGTACATAACTTGACCAATTCTCTAGAGTAATTTGGATGTTATAGTTATACTACACTTGTAGGAAAGAAACCTGATATTGGGATGTATTTCGGTATGTGTTTGTCATTCGTAGTATCTAGTACTTAATATCTATCATTGATCAAACTTATACAATTTTAGCATAAGGTTGTAATTTTGTAGTTATTTATACATTCGTAATATTATTTTTTTTAGAATTTTATCTTCCAATTAGTTGTTTCTCTTCTCTCCTTCTCTTGCTACAAACTGCCCTCAATTTAACACCACAGTTCCATTCCACGCTTTACATGTTTTTCTTGTAATGTTTACTTGCCTATTTCCTCTTCTAATTCTAAATACATTATTTAATTAAAAAAATAACATTCAACACTAAATAATACACTTTGCTTCTATCAATTAATTAAAATGTATGTTTTATGCATGATGCATGTTTAATTAAAAACATTTTTCCGGTAAGTAAATACATGATTATTTCTAAATTTAAAGTAGCACATATTATTTACATTTAAATAAATATTTTATTTTATTTTTATTTATTTATTTATACATTCGTTATTATTAAAATATTTTCTTATAATAGTATACTTATTACCAATTCGATAATGAATTAATTAATAATATAAGTTTTCTGTTTTGTGTTAAACGGTTTACGTTTAAATACTTTATTATGTTCATTTTACTTGTATTTACTAATATTAGTTTAAAACTTTCGACAACCGCAATACTTAATTCTCAAACGTTTTACTTCTCAATTTTAATACAAAATATCAATTCTTTCCGATAAACATCGTCCAATAATTACGACATCAATATGGGATGTATTAAAATAATTATCGTCCCTTCGTCGATATAGCGATAACATTTTCGCAGGTTGTGTTTCACGAAGCTGAAACTGCTGCTGTTAGCGATAGAGATCAAGGGCGAGGAGGGCACGGACAGCAAGATATCCATCAATCCGCGGAACGTGAAGATTCAGGCCAACACGCAAGGATTCTTCATCGCGCAGTCCGCTGATGAGGTTAAAAGGTTCGTATTTTGTATCTCAGTGTGAGAATTATAATGTCCATCGTTATAATTTCTGTTTCGTTACGCTAGACCTCGATTGATCGTGTATGTGATCCACAGCACCTATATGAATGACGTCACCTATAAATTGACATTGCTGTTTATATCATAGATGTATCATCCTACTGACTCGTCTATATAATCGACGTGGCCTATATGATCAACATTACCTACACGATCGACTGACATTCTTAGAAGACGAAAGTAGAACAATACGTGGTTTTGATCTATAGTGGTATTATTAGCCTTTGACGAAAAATCCAAAAGTTCTTAGTGAAGTGACAAGAATTTCTTGTGAGAAATTGACAAATACATGACATATTTTTACATTATACCTATATTTGACACGAGTGCCGACCTTAATGAAATATTTTATAATTTCAGAGCCTGGTATTACTGTAAGGCCTGCCACGAAGACATCAAAGACGAAACGCTCATCAAGAAATGCAAATGCAAAAACTGTAAGATCATTTCCTACTTACATTTTTGTCAAATTTATAAGTTAATTAATTTATGAAATATTTTATTAAGCAGGGAGGATATTGACGACAAATTCAGTAGTCTTACCCGTACACTAATTGATAACAGTAATTCTGTGACATTCTTTCTGGAATACTCTTGTACTGATCTTGTAATATCACGAGCTGTGTCTTCATGATCACGAAAACAACGCATATGTAAGAATAACGCCAATATATGTGTCACAAGTAAATCACACAGTAGGAACCTGTACCACAGCAAATTCTTATAACCACACCTGTTTCCTTTATATCTGTGAGAAATTAATCGAATATTCGGGCTAAACTTTTAGTGACCGCGCACCAGCGGAAGGTTGGAGCCGATATAGGTAACTTGCACCACACCTAACCATACAGATTGACGTTTTCCAATATTTATTTTCGTGTCTATATGATTTTTGAGTTGCTTTAGTGGTGTTGCGTCCGTACCTCACAGACTGGATCGGTTGCAAGGCATTCTTGATCCGTGCTCGTTCACACCCTATTTAGCGATCATTGTGTATGTCCGCTCGCTCGTGAATGGATACTGCCACGATAAAGCACTCTGACACTTCACCATTTATATGGCTTTTGAGATATTTCTCGCTCTTTTCCGACTCTGAGAGCGTTTAGTGCATCATACAATGTTATACAGAAATCACGATTGGACACATTTTGAGTGTGTAGTTACACTTAGTTTTCAATACCTACACAGTTTGAATTATGACAGATATTAGCATACCAACCACAACCTAGATATAAATTGATATGATGCACTTCAAGGCCCAGTTAAGGCAATATTGCATGAATCTTATAAATAAGTAGAATTGAATATGCGAACTGCAAAATTGCACCCTCATTTATCCCAGAACACCTAGCTAAACGAAGTTTCTTTGCAATTGCAAATCCACGAAAGCATGTCTCAGAAAATTCAGAGTGAAGATAATTCGCAAAACGCTAAAAATTGATGAGTGAGCTTTGGAGATTACACAAAGGCTTTATAGAACAGTTCCGGCTTGTCTGTGCTATTGACAGTGACTAACGCGAGGTCGAAAGAGATACGGTCGCCACTCATTACATCATCGGCGGATTTGGTAGATTCAAGTCATTATTGCCATCATCACTCGGTTGTATTCGCATTCGAAGTCATAATCAGCTGTATAGTTCTACCAAATTCTAACATCGACTTCCTATCGATCATTCGAACGCGAGCGTACCTTCGCATTGTCAGTGTTTGGATTTTTACAGATGTCGGAATGATGATGATGCAGACTGGGATGGTGAAACAAAGTCTTAATACGTATCGCGGTTGCCCCGACGGTACGGAGCGAAAACATGACATACCTTATTACCGTACCTCACAACACGTTTAGTTTGTTTGCATCGACTAACATCGCTCATAAGTTATAAAATTGGGCTACAGTATATGCTAATTCACAATAAAAGATACACGCTAGATTAGCAAGGCTACCTCACGAGTATATTAACTAAGACAGTGCTTATTTCGGAAATTTTAGGAAGACACTCACGGTCACGGCTGTAAACTAAGGGTAGTAATAGACACAGATTTTGGTTACTAACATACCCAAACGTGTACATAATTCTCTTTGGTAACACAGGTTGAGTACGGTAATTTTATGTTTCCAATCATTTCGTGTCTAATAAACCATTAATTTTAAGGGCATTAGTAACCAGAAAAATAAACACGACCTTGCTTGTAAGAGCAGCAAGAAAATTCCTGAGCTTTGCATATATGTCTGCAATGTATACCCAATCTATAATGTGCCTTATTACCATACGTATGCAACTGTGTATCAGATTGAATAAGTGAATAATCTATAACAAGTAAGCTTAAAACCTATTGTTTCTCGGTTCAGTGGCTACATTCAGGAAAGGCGTACGAGCCGTCCAGATGGTTGGCAGGGCAAGTACGTAACAATTGTGCATAAAATTCAATGTTAATGTCAATGTGGTGTTCTTATTCGCGATGCAAGTGGTGAAAGTGGTATACCACCCGCCATGCGGTTAGCAAAATCGTGTCTTGTTATCATTGTCTTGTTACAGGCTGAAATCTTAATCAAAATCCTCTGACCTGAAATGATCAATTGCGCAGGAGACTTGGATTCTATGGATTTAGATATTCCAAATTGTGAATTTCTAGATCACTTAGGATCAAAGTCGATTGCGTTTTCATTGGCGTCTTTAGTGAAATGATTGGTTAATATTTCACCTATGTATACGTTTATCTATGTGCATTTATACAGCAGTTAGCCGTTTGCCTTTCTATTAGCCGATGTAAACATCGTGAGACACGTTGTGATGTAATTTTATTTTGGTCTTGTTCTTATTGTTACTAATTATAATTATTATCAATTCGAAATATTTTATAGGAGTATTTTGATCCCTAATTTATGCATCAATAGACCCTCAGATATTGATGTTGTGAAGTTATAGATTCATACGTACGTATTTATTATGCTTTGAATTTAAGATTTTTTCTAATGGTTGCCACCCTGCAAAGGGAACATTTAATTTGAATTAGATATCCCCGCCTCGATAGAGACAGGATTTTGCAGTGAATGGCTACTGCCTCGCGTTCCGACGAAAAAATGGTACATTCATACGCTAATAAGTAATTTCAATTTCATTTTCCTAGACGTCACCATATCTGTAGCGATCTTTAGTCTATCGCTATCAAAAACGAATCATGCTCTAATATCATTTATCTTCCCATTACCTTATACATTAGCCTTATTTTCATTAACTAATACGGTTTGCAAAGTAATGAAAACTTAACCAATAGTGTTGTTATAGTAAAGTAATAATAGTGTTTAGTACTCACAGGTGCTTGTCTCTTAGTTAGATTTGAGTATATTTTATTGTTTGTTTTGTTTGGTTCTTCGTTTGTTTGTTTTTGATGTTGTCTATTGCATGTGAATGTTTGTAGCTAATAATGTGGTAAATGTTATTCTTAAATTATTTTTAATCAATACTTATTGTTCAATGTTTACGTGCATTTGGTGTCACCTCTACTAAAGTTGATTTAAAGGAATTTATTAGCTTCCTCCTTTTATTAACCGACCTTATCAATGCATGAGTTAAAATTGTTTTAAGTCCCTAATTTGAAATAGGTGAAACCGAATGTACAATTTGTGTATTCCATATAAAGTTGGATATGACAACCTATGTGAACAACACGCTGTATATTTGCGTTGTGAAGTATTATTGAGTGGTGTATCGGAATGCGATCTTGTGCTGATGTTTTGCAGATGACCACCATCCTCCCCCCACCTTCACGCCGCCAGAGTTGCCCAAGAAGGTCCATGTTCGAGGTACATCTCAGACTGAGGACTGAGTGTTTTTATTTTTATTTTCTTTACTTTATCATCGGCCCACACATCAAGCAGCCAGATACGCTTGTCCATAGGTTACCGGATCTTTGCACTTAGATGCTTACCACGCATTTTCATAGCGAGCACCATGAGTGGCAATCAGAGAGCCATCGGTATAAGCTTCCATCAAGCATGACCCCTGGCTCGAATTAGCGTTCTACTCTATCGCTTCTGCGATTTGTTTTGTCCCTGAAAATCTTGAATCTGTCTTACGGTAAACTATTAACGAGAACTTTCTCACTATCACGACACTTTCCCTTGGTTTTGCATCACATTTATTTCGTCATTAAATAAACGAATTGAGGTTTAAGTAAAGATTTCATATCGACCTGTGCTTCTTGGTAAACTCTAAAGCGGATGTTATCATCATTATTTATGGTTTGTACTCCTTTGCTATAGTTATTATTTGAGAAAAAAACTTGTGGCGATGTCTTAATGCTTACTTTTAATTTTCCATCTAGTTTCAATGAATAGTTATGTGAATAATGACAACATAGATCATTAAAAAGTAAGTATCGCTACTTGTTGATTTCTTCATGTTCTGATGCCTGCGCCGAGCATTTCAAATACCTATTTCATGGCATTAAACCTTTATTTATATCGTCGATGTATTTGAATGCATTGTTGTTCAGCTTTCGTTGTAGAATATAAAATTAATTGTTAATTCTTGAATCAAAATATTTATAAAAGTTCAAAATTTGATAAATTGCCGAAATGAAACTATTATTAATTATGGTAATTCAATAAAAGATCTATTTCATATTAATAATTTTATAAAAAGACAAATTCATGAGATATTTTGTTTAGATGAAAAGTATTAAATTTAAAGTTTACATTAATTACTGTCCAGGTGAAATAGCACGTGAACGAGGGGAAGACATCAGTCGTAAGTATTTTATCTTTATCTATCTATATTATACAATTATAAAAACTAGTCTAATATGTGTCAAGGAATATATGTAATAACTATCTTTTATTCCAAAAAACCGCTACTTATTAGTCTGATTGAACGAGTATCGAATCAAAACAGCTTGAAACATTTCTTTGTGCTTAAAAGATTAAGAATGAGACTAAAAAACTGATATATTTGGCCTTAATACAATTTCAAAAGCCAGGAATATAACATAAAACTATAAATAATCATAAAATCATATCATATAATGTATCAAATGATTTTGAAGGTGATACAATATATAATAAAATCGTCAAAAGGCTGATTCTGCAGCTACATATAGTATTTTAAGTAGAATTCAAAGTCACCTATTAAAGTTACCCTACCTTTCTTGTTTCCTACGATTTTTATTTTTAATCGATTTTCCATAAGTACCTAAGCATATTTTTATGACTCTTTCAGTAAATGTATGACAGAGTCATGTAATTGAAACAATGGAAAAAAATATATCTAAAAAATATTCTCATTCATAAGTATTTTTGTAGTAATAAATCGGAACCACCGAAGCGCGGCGCCTACAGCGTTGCTGTCGCCGATGGCGAATCAGCTGATGAACACCACCACCACTCGGCAAGTCAACAAGGTCAAACCGAACGTCAATAGAGCACCGCCGGACACGTAAGTTACTTTTACATTTTTCATCTACACTAGAACAGAAGCGGCTAATTACTAAAACATCTGATGGAATCAGAATCAGAGATATATTTTTTTAATCTGCAAAATTAGCAATTAATTTAATTAAAGGAGATAATACTCAGAAACAAAGTTAGGTACATCCAAATAAATCAACAAAATTAGCTACTATAAAAACCATTCAGTAAGAGGAAAAATGCAAATAAGGCTTCCTTCTCACTAAGCCGCAAGCGACGCGGCAGTAGCAGCGCGACTGTCGCGACGTGGATGGGAGAATAGGAGAAACTTTTTTTTTTTTTATCTAGTGGTAAACCTTCAAAAGGCACCCGACGCCGTGGGAGCGACGCCGGGTTATGTGCGATT
>DWPW01000456.1:0-11553 GCA_018252015.1 Astraptes brevicauda
CTTTGATTATTCGAATCAGGCCTTTTATGGTTTATTTAAAAATGTTAAAAATCTATTTAAATAGTTTTATTATTGTTGTAAAATATTTAATTATTTTATGTTACTTAAACGATGAAACTATTTGTGATTTACATTAATGCTAAAACTGGCTAGTTAGATTTTATAAATACATATGCGAGTATTTAAAAAGTAACACGAGCGCGTGTTTCTTTTTTTGAAATTTGACGAATTCCTATTATCTTAATTAAAGGATGTAAATATGGAACAAATAAACAATAATGGGCTGAAGAGAAGTTTCATTACATCTTAGAAGTGGGATACGACCTATGAAGGGACCATGAAAAGGCAAGTTGAAATTTGTGTATACTGATGATGAATTCTTATGATGTTAAACAAAAAGTAGAATCTCGGCTTTTATGAATTGTTAATATTGTACCCGGTTTCCAAATCATAGCACCACGAGTGCAAAAGTACGTCTATCAGTAATCAATAACAAAATTGATAGGCGTGTGCAGCCTATTGTGTAAAGTTCCCTAAGCCTGAGCCGTCTGAGCTCTACCAGTACAAATACTTGGCAGTTTCTAAAGTACCTACATTAAAGGCAATATCGTAAATTTATTACATAGTTTATTCCATAGATGTATTATACTCAAAGTTTATTCACAAGAGTTTTAATACATACATACATTTCATAGTTTTCGTCACAACGGTTTTATAGCAGCTTTAACGTTTATCTATGGTTTATCTATATATTAATACATGAAGCGAAAATTTCTGATCCCTTTTATGCAATAGTGCGCGCAAAGAGGAGTGTGAGATTAGGCATACGTTAAAGTTCATGCAAAGAAGATTATTAATTGATAATATTTATGTATAATTGTGTTACAAATTATATATTTCATTGAACAATATAAAACAATAAAATGACAATGTTAAATTATATCATCAACTATGTCAGATGTCTATGTTAAAAAAATGGTTATTGCTTTTAAATGCAATTAAATGGGAGTAAGCAAATTATACCTCATTTTCCTTATAATGAACGTTTTCCTAATGTACAGTCGAAAAATACTTATAAAGTGTAACGGAGCTGTGGTGAGATGGTTTAATGTTGTGAAGTTGTAGAGGGGCAGTTTTGAGATGCGTTAATGTCGTGACATGAAGTGACTAAGTGGAGGAATGGCCGGGTGAGGAGAGATCATTGACATGAGGTGGTTTTTTGTTTGGATTTATAATTTTGGTTTTTTTTTTTTTTAATAATGGTCGAATTCTGACCATTGTGACAGGCCCACTAGTGGTATTTTAATGAACATTCGAAATACTTCCATTGATGTAGGTAGATAGATGGTAGAAATATTTTATAGTATTATTTTGTTAGGTATTGTATATTGAATGCATAAAAGTAATCGTGTTCTTAATTTTATTTTTGAGAATTAAGAAGAATTGATTTGTCTTTTGCGGCTCCTGTGACACTGTTTGTCTTGTAATCATAGACTTAGAATCTGTTCTGACATCCTATATCTATGCTTAAAACAGTAGTGTTAAATGCTATTGTGTTTTGAAGTTTGTGGTAAGTTATAATGTAATTAGATACCAAAAATAATACAAATAGAGAACATTCTGCTTTGGATTCAGTTAGAAATAAACTGTATTCATTAAATATAGTGCAGTAGAAAAAATTTACAAAAATCCGTTAAACGAAATAAACTTGAATGTATTTTATGTCTGAAAAATATTTCTCCATTTCCGACCCTGGATTAGACAGCTGTTTTTAAGAAAATGTTACAGAATTTCCTAAATGAATAGTCTGCGCAAATACCAGGACTTATGTTGAATGTCTGACAAACGTAAGAATTTTATGAAGATTCCTCAAGAAATACCAAGTAACTTATTTTGAGCGTCCTAACCGAACCCCTGGGCCATAAATACACGACAATTTACTACAAAATTTGATCGACTTATAAGTTTTGTACATTTATTATGTAAGATACATTTACTCTAATCGGAAGACATACACCTCTGATTTCTCAAAATTATGTTTTGAAGAAATTCACTACGTTCGGAATTATCCCGACTTTATTTGTCCGGAGTTACCCCGAGGCACCTTACATTTGTAATTAACGCTCGACACTGAAGCTTCAAACAAATATTTCGTGCTCCCGTGTTAGGGTGCGCGTGTACCACAGATGTTCTAAATAGATAAGCTATTTAGACGATTCTAAATAGATAAGATATTTATGTCATTAGGATTGATTTTTATGCTTTGACATAATCTGGCATAATAAGCTTTGTTTTTACAAAGGGAAGCGAAGAATTGTAACCGTTATAAGTACTTATAGGTATCATTATCATACCCCACCCTACTTGCTTAGCTTCGCTTTGTAGCTTAGGTTCGACTTTGCACACCGCTTAGCTCGCTTGCTCACGTGAAATGGCCTTAAGGCAATCTTTTAAGTGAATTTCTGCTTACGTTTTGCTACTTTAGTAAACTAAGTTATAATCTCCAATGTAAGCCTCTCTACAGTCTTTATCTCAAGAGAATTTTACTTCACATCAAATAAATTGTAGAGGTATAACGCATTTAATATCGGCATCGAAGACCACGTAGTGCAGCCATTGTGTGCTTACGAATTTTTAATTTAATATGAGATATTTCATACTAAAATATCTGTAAGAGAATTCATTTTCGTATCCGGGTTTTACGGACTGAACATTTGGCAGGTTTCTTGGATCGTTATTGGGGGATACTAAGTTAATATTGACATAGTATATAGTACGTAAAATGATGAATGTTTTAAGTATGCATATTGTTAATAAGTAGGAGTAACTTAACGTTAGAAAAAAAATCCCAAGAGTAGTAAATTGTTGGACCACATGTAAAGGGACCCTAAGTGATGCCCTGATATTATAACAATAATTTAAAGGTTTGAAGAAGTTTTGGGGCTAGTCAATTAGTCATCAGGTCCACAAGGTGTAATATTTACGGCACTATATTTTTACTTTTTCAAAATGGAATGAACAAAGAAAACACTGAGTTAATCATTCAATGTGCAAAAATATTGAGCATGAGCACCTCTTTTAGTATGTGTATAAATACAGTCAAATAACTCAACTTAAACCTTTTACTCATGTTTTACATTTATATGTAAAACATGAGCGTTAATAACATGAAACAGAGCATTCAGTAACATTTTTCGCTTCAAGAATGCTAAAGTTGTAAAGTTACAAACATGCTTTTTATTAGCCTCATCATGAGTAAGTGAGTTCATGCGAAATTCAATTTCAGCTCCACATGACGTTTAAACTTGACGCAAACAGAAATTCCAAAGTAGAAGTGGTTTCCTACGAAAGGATTTCCGGCACAATATCACATTCCCGTATTCGTTCTGTAAAGTCGTATAATTACTTCTAACGACCGGCTGCAACTGTATTTGTTGATCAACAACAAAAGGGCCTGGTGATTTGTATCTGCATTCTGGAATGTCAAAGCAAAAGTTTCAAAGCGAATTCAGAATGTTTCCGGATTTGTAGCATGCAATAAAGTGTTTTGAACAATGTCCATCATGGATATTGTTACATACGATTTTAGTCACCTTTTCATGTTACATGACAGCTTTTTGCATCCCGAAGCTTTGGTAAAAGTATGCGTAAAAAGTGATAGAAGCCTTTGTGGTTCGGCTCCTGAGGCACAACCTTCATACCTATTTCCGCCTAATAAATTTTGCCACGTAGACTATTTTGACATGTTTGGTAAAGAAGACATAATTATTTAAGGCGTTCCTACTTAGTCTTCAGGGGTAGCATGCATCTTTAGCCTAGTAGTAGAAGTAGTAGTATAGTAGTTAAAATAGGCATGATGATAGTATTAAAGAATCAAATTACAAATGATTTTGAAGAAAAAAAGGTCGAAAGAATTCTAAAATATAACCAAATTTTAAAATAAATCATATATTCACTTATTTTTTCAATAAAATTAAACTATAAAATATGTCTGTCGGCCATGTTTTCTGAAACGCTAATCAGAGCGCCATGACGTCATGTTTATGTTTACTCATGTTACTGTATCACTTGAACTTTTCTATGCAAATGTCAAACGTTACGTCATCAACGGACGCAATGACACCTACGAATGTTTTCAAGCTTAATTCAAAAAATAGGTAGAAAAATTATTCTATTTTTCATGCTCATTTACTATTTTTTACTAATTAATAAATAAAAGTATGATTTTTTAAATACCATTGCTATTTACCACAGGTCCATTTAGTCAATACAATTTATTACAAAGTTAAGGATATAAATGAAGCAACAATTCCTTTACCTAATTTTATTTTTGTCTAAAAGGAAAAGTAAAAATAAACTGTTTCATTATCTCGAAATACGAATAAGGTTTGAATTGAATACAATAATGTCAAAGCATTTGAAATGTTTGCAGCCTCCAACTTCTGAGAGGAAAAATAATCAGAGTTAATTTATCCTTATTCCCACCAGTTTCAACTGACTGACGACAAGAACATAAATAGGGTAATTTTTGTTTCTCATCCGATTTCGTCCATCAATTCAGAAATAGTTTCATCAATTATCATGAAACAGTTATTCTCGGCATTAACGTGGGCGGCTAACTGATGTTGTTGAGCATTTTGTTGTACATGTTCATGTTTACGTTGATATTCATGTTCATATCCGCGTTCATGTTCATATTGATATTCATGTTCATTTCCACGATTATTTCATGTTCATATTGTTGCCCTTTTTTATGTTGATGTTATTAGTACGAACATCAAACGGCGGCAACATGACGTCGTAGTGGAAAAATGATACCATCGTTTGTACTAAACACGACTCTTTCCTCGCTAGTGATGGGGGGTTTATGTAACACCCATTTATTGTTTATTTGATTTGATGAGTTTGTATACGCAACTAGTGCAGGTAGTTCTGTTAATACCCTTTAGGTGTAGAATTGTAGGACATCTAATCTCCGCCATTCCGTGCTAGAGCCGAGTAATTGAGATCATTCCATGCCCTTGCAGTCTGTGAGACATGAGTAGGTTTGAATTAACATGGATTTAGTTGATAAGATATGTATTTAATCATGGGTTTTTTAACGATATAAATTGAATATCTTGGTGCATTAAATCAATAATGTCATATCAATGAATCTAATACTAACATGCTGTACAAAATTTCCGTGCTTTATTTATAAGAGCAGTTTTTTAATTATGGTTTTATTAACAAGTCTTACTAATGTTATAAAGGTGAAAGTTTATAAGGATGGATGTTTGGAAGGTTGTTACTCTTACAAGCAAAATCAGTTTTTGATAAAGTTTGATATTTAGGTTAAGACCTGGAGGAAGATATAAGATACTCTTTACATTTTCTTTTTTCTTTACTCTTTACGATTTCTTTAAAAATCTGTTAATGTAAAAAATATATACTTTAAAAAATATTTTTCCTTATACGTTGTAAAAATAGCTTTTAAGGTCATGCCTACTTTTCGGTCGCGATAACTAACAATATTGATTGATAGATTGAATTATGCGACCGTATAAAGTAAGTAGATACTCTATGACCGGACACTTCTAGTTATGCGATTTAAATCCTTGATAAATGTTGTTTGTATATATATTAGATTCAAAGTATTTCTGCAGTGTAATGGAACTGCTGGCGTGTTCCTACTCTAATAATGTTATTTGATATTCGCTTCGCAGAAGTCAAGTGCACCTAGCATCCCCCTTTGTAGTTTCAAAGAAAGTTAATGACTAGTATTTTCTAGCCTTTCTCGAGATTTTCTAAATCCTTTTGTACGATTTGCAAATAACCGTGTGATACTTGATGCTGCCAGAATATTTTATTGCAGATGAAAGTTTTGAAGTATAGTATTAGGATTATATTATTATACCTAGCCTATGTCAATATAATAATGTTACTTCTAAAGGTCATAGGGCGCTTTGCGGTTAGATACTTAATATGCACTTACCACACCCTTCAAACCACGTTATTATGAGGCAGAAACAGATGTGGCGGAATTTTTTCCAGAGTTTCGTTTCCAAGCTTTCACCACCTTCAAAACTGGGAAGGTAAACAGAATAAAAACTAATTGTTCTTAGTATCATGCGTAATTAAAATCTTGTTAATTGTACACAAGCCTATTGATAGCAACCCCTCTGCAATAGGGTGGAAAATTCACTTGAACCACGTTCAAAAGCATAACAAGAGTCGACGCGTTCGCGCGAAGGTAAAAATAGACTGTTACAAATAAACACTGACGTCATTACGACGTATGAAAATTTTGGACAAAGGAACGACTGAAAGTTTTACGTTACATAACTATGCTGTTATTGAATTGTTACTTTCCTTTTGGTTTCGTAACGTTATTTTTAGTTCAAAGGATACCGAATTATGCTTAATTGAAATCGCTTATCTAATAACAAAGTTGTATATAGGATGGATTTTCCAAATGTGTGTGGATATGAAAACCGAAACTACAAGGATTAGCGAAAATGCTGAAAGGGCTTACGAGACCGATTTAGATAAAAAATAAGACTTTCTAAGAATCTATTTTCCTAGCCGAGAATCGAACGAGTTCAATTTTGATAAAAAAATTATATCCTGTATTATTGCTGCATGTAATAGTGTTGCTTAAATTTTGGAAAGAAACTATATATGTCAAACTAAAAGAAATGGCTCATATTTTATGGCTTGATTTGTCGCTGTTTGACAAAGGTTATTAATATTTTCCTGACATCTACTAATTGTCGGACAAATTTCGAATATGTAATACTATAATTCGTTTTGAGCATATAATATTTATCGTACATGTTCTTTCCGGGGAGGATACAAGGTAATTGAATAAACATTTTTTTATAATATGGAGGTATCAAACGGCCATACAGTCCACCTGATGGTAAGTGGCCATTGCCGCCCATGGACATCTGAAATCAAACTCTGATAAGATTAGTTTTAACTAGCTAAGGTGGGCCACACATATGTTGTTACCATTGAGGTCTAACTTGGAACTCCTCGGATGGATGTATTTCCTTTAATACACCTTTCAAACCTAGAACACAGTAGCGCTTAACGCTGCTGTTATTACTCAGAAATAGGTGTAAGGGTGGTACCACCGGAGTCGAGCTACAAAAGGGTTCTATTTATATTTTTCTTATTCATATTTTTCCAGGACTCTGTGCACAACAAGCGGAAATCATTCGCCCACCGTTAGGATGCGCAATATTACGTGAGAAGGCATATTCCCAAGTTAAATTTTATTTATAAAATCTATTCGCATCAAAGCTAGCTGGCGTAGGTTTCGTAGAAGCCAAATAAATAATATTTTCCCTCTTCATGAAATGAGTGGAAATTGTTAACTCACCTTGTACTATAATATTCAAATATCGAATATTACAAGGGGAATAGTTTATAAACGTTTTTTTGCCTAACAGAATTAAAAGCTGTTATATTCTGATATGAAGGGACTAAAGGAGACTTTTCAGGACTCCCCAACTTAGTCCTCAGGAATTGCAACGCGTCCGTGGCCAACGTCAGGCGAGATTTAATCTTATGTGTATACAAATGTCTACTCGCGGCCGTGGCCACTTGCCATCTCTTAGAATGGATGCACTATTGCTACATCCATATCATTAAAATTATTGTGAAAAAATATGGAGTGCATGGTGTCAATAGTTATATATGTTTTATTGAGAGACAGACAGAGGAGTAGGAGGATTATCATTTTGATATCTCAAAAAGAAGCCCACTTTTTATTTACAATAATATTTTTTTTATTTTTTAGTTTGTTTTTTTCACAAAAACATTGTGTTTTTGGGTTATTTTTAACTATTTTTGATTTTTTAGTTTTTCACATTTTTGCATTGTGATTGGTCCGTGATAAAAATGCGAAGTTTCAAATTAATCTGACGTTTCGAAGTTGGTCAAAGTCATGTTCAAAGTTTGCTTTACATAAATATATACATACATACCAAGCTAATAAAAGCGTGTTAAAAAGCAGCCACGAGTTACAATTTCCGTGACACGAAATAAATATTTGTTCCCCTACTTTTTCGTCACGTTACATAATGTAAATGTTTGATTTACATTGTTCACTTTAGCATAAAGTCTATTTATTTGAAATGTTGATTAGAAGTTTCGTGAAAAAGAAGCAAATATTATTACATTTTCATTATTTTCCGGACATTCTCTATTTACAAAAACTATGGAAATTATTAGCATATCTTGTTCAGATATGCAATTTTGATGTGTATACATTGTATACATTCATATTCATAATGTGTATACATTGTATATTGTAATGTGTACACAATGTATACACACATTGTATACATTGTGTACACATTATGAATATGAAAGTATGAAGACATTAAATTCCGTTCGTTAACAGTTCAGTGCAAATAAAATGCGCAGACATTATCCATCCACTTCCGATGTATCAATATCGATAGTACCAATTAGCAAGTGAATTCAATTTGCATCAAAGACATTCAACTTTGAAGGAGTCGGACTTCAGAGGGTTCTACCTACCCTCTGGTTCGACTACGGCGGCACCACCGCCACACATATTTCTGCCTTATATCTGCAGTGGTAAGCGCTGCTGTGTTCTGATTTCAAGAGTGGGATGAAGGAAACATACATTGGAGGCGTTCTAACTTAGTCCTCGGGGTAGCAACGCATCTGTAGCTGACCTCAGGCAGGACTCCTAAACTTATGTGGGGTTAATCACAGGTGTCCATGGGCGGCAATGATCACTTGCCATCAGGTGTATTGCAAGCTCGTTTGCCACTTACATATTATGAAAGAAAATAGAAGACATTATCAACAATAACAAAATTATTGATAATAGACCAGACATGGGGAGGAAGAGTGTCAATAACCACTTATTTTCAAATGGTAACCTATTGCCATTGTCGTATAATCCGCTTATTAAATACAAAAGAGCCGCAACACTTTCCGTTACAGATAAATAAGAAAATGTAAAAAAAGTCTGGTGAAATGTGTGTAGGATTAATGTTTTAGGACATATATATAATTTTTTCGCATCACAGAAGTTTGTTAAACCTTTGAATAAAATTAAACTTAATTAAGGATTTTTATGTATGTAATTTTTAAACTAAATTAATGAAAAATCCCGGGTCTGGGCTTATAAGATGCTCAGAAATATTGTACTATTAAATAACGTTGTTGGAAACGTTTGAAGATTATGTTCATGTGGCAAACAATTTGAATTTCATATTGGAAATTGTAATCTGTTAATAATTTGTTATTTCAGATCGTCTGAGGTTAGCTCTAGTAATCACCACATACATCATAGCTACAGTGACATGATCACAAAAATATCTAGACACAAACCAAAAATCATATTTATGAAAGAAAATCATTTCTTGGCTTATATCTATCGAACTGTTTCGTGAATACTTGTTGAAAAATGTAGTGAATAGTCTGAGCCGTCCAATTAATTAGTAACTTCCAAAGCCAACTGAATAACGAATAGTTGGAGAAGGGTCCTAATGTCGCGACCCAGTTGTGTGCACAGCCTTATAGCGTATCGGAGCAATTAAACTGAGCGCTGGAATCGAGATGAGCACGAGATTGAGATTTTTGAATCTCAAATGCGAATTTACGAACGTCCCTCTGGTCTGATTCATGAGAGCTAAAATTTATGTTGGAATCATATTCACTGTCAAGTTCTAAGTAGGTTAATAGTAATAAATAATAGTTAAAAAACTATAAAACACGCTTTCGTGATAAAACTAACTAAAACGTGAGAAGTAATTATTGAAGACGCCACGATTACGACAAGAATTTTTACAATCATTATTTTTCACATTTTAGTTCGTTTTATCACAAAAGCGTGTTTTTCAGTTTTTTTTTAACTAGTATTCATTTTTTGGTTTTTATTTTTTTCATATTATTGTATTGTTATCGGTCCATGATAAGTACGCAAAGTTTTTTTTATGTTATGAAAAGAGCAAACGAGCATGCAGCCCATCTGATGGTAAGCGGCCACTGTGCCCATGGAAATTTGTAATCAATCTCAGATAAGATGATAGTTTCACCTGAGGTTGAACACAGATTCGTTGCTACCCTTGAGGACTATGTTGGAACGCCTCGGGTAAGTACCTATGTCTCCCTTATCACATTCTTCAGACCAGAACACAGCGGCACTTAACACTGCTCATATAAGGCAAAAATAGGTGTGGCGGTGGTGCCGCTGGAGTTGAAGAACCACAAAGGGTTTTACCACCTTTACGACAGTAGGATATAAAAAGAGAAGCAGCCATGTCAATCAACTTTTAAGCAAATTAATAAATTTGTATTATTTAAAAACCAATTGAGTGGATTTTGTTGATATACCTACGTGTACCTAAGCAGTAATGGTCTAGCGGTTTGAAAATCAGCCAAAAATCGGAAGGTCCGAGGAATGAATGCCTGGTACGCAGTTTAGATTTTTCAAACTTACTTGTAAGTAGGGATACACAAATAAAACCTCATTTGTTTTAAGGCTGATTGGAAATATCGTAAGGAAAGCTAAGTTTTTAAAAAAGAGAGGTTTATAGGCGACTGCAGTCACCAATCCGCATTTGACCCGTGTGAAGACTACCTTAAACCTCTCACTCTGAGAGGAACCTAAAGGGACCTAAATCCTAGACCCCACACCTCCCACACTGAGATGAAACCAATGCCCAGCAAGTTAACGACTTATGTGAAACGTGTTGCTTAGGAAAGGACATTTAGGTCATACGTCGTAGCTCCATTTCGTAGTTCCCGGTTCTACATATACAAACACTTCTTGCGAGCAAGCAATTAATCCAACCAACTCGTTTGGAACGTCCGGCGTAAATCAAGCCGATTTATTGCCGACCACTCGCCTAATGGTGAAAGTTGGTGCCGGACCACCGCTAATGCTTCAGGACCGAACTGACGATACTCTTGATAAGTGGTAATGAAGATTAATGGAACGTTGGCAATCAGAAAACTAACGCGGGAACGTTGAGCCAACAATGATTTTATTAAAATGAACGCACACCGTGGTTAAGGTAGAAGGCACGAAATTTTGTTAGTGTAACCATTTTTGTTTACTACATTCTTGCAATAAAATAATTTCATTTCATTACATTTGATAGGCATATGTATTTGTTATACCTTTATTAGACTTCACTCTAGCTTTTATTTTAAATTGTTTCCTTTAAAACTCTTTTTAACTTAACAGGTAACTCTTTAGGAAATGTTCCGCTTGAAATAAATAATACTTAAAAAAACTAAAAGAAAAACACTAGTGATAAAACGAACTAAAGTGTGAAAAATATTTATTGTAAAAATAGCGTGGGGTGCATGGTATAACATATATCAAAAAAAACATCACGTTTTTTTACAATTATTATTTTTTACATTTTAGGTCGTTTTATCACAAAAGCGTGTTTTTCTAGTTTTGTAACTATTATATATATTTATTATAAAATAAATATTTATGTATTTATTTATTATTTTTTAGTTTTTTTTTTAAATATTATTGCATTATCATCGGTCATTGATAAGTATGTCAAA
>DWPW01000457.1:0-11551 GCA_018252015.1 Astraptes brevicauda
TTTGAATGGCGGGGTGAGGAGAGGAGAGGAGAGGTGATTGACGGATGAGGTGGTTTTTTATTTGGATTTACAAGTCTAGTTTTAATTTTTTGAAATTATGTTCGAAATTCGACCATTGTGACTGGTCCACTAGAAGATACAAAGAACCTTAACTTTAATTAAACTAACAACCACGTGTCATGTTAATGAAAATAAAAGGGAGGTTCGCTTTGGAGTGCACTAAGAAGTAACATAGTTTGTTAGGAGCACAAATAAAATGTAATACCAACATAAGATGTAGAGGTCGGATAAACTCATTCGACAGACTGCAATCCTATTACCGCTCCGTTTCCTCCGCTGAAGCGCAGGTTAATGTACTTATCCTCAGTGATTTAAGATTTACTTTCATCTCAAAGACGGAACATTTTCAATAGGGCTTCTTTCATTAGATATACGGCAGATATTGGATGAGTCTAATACTCAGCGGGTTGATAAAATGTTAATAATGTTAGGTAATACTTTTTTCGGTTGCATTCAATGAAATACATATAAAACAACCCATTAATTGCGTATATATTTTTGTTAATTTTAGTATTTTTTCTTACAAGAAAGATACAATAATAACTGTTATAGATTTAAAAGTGTATTTTTTTTTACTTTCACGTTGGTGATATACTTATATAGAACAACGATGTCTATATAAGTATATCAACAGAACAGATGTCTATATAACAACAGAAGTTTCCCATAAAACATAGAACATAGACGCACATTAATTCCATTGTATAATCGTACTATGGACTAAATGAAAAGTGGTAAAACCCTTTGTGGTTCGACTCCGGCGGCAGCACCGCCACACCTATTTCTGCCTAATAACAGCAGTGTTAAGCGCTGCTGTGTTCTGCTCTGAAGGGTGTGGCAAGGGAGACATACTTATTCGAGGCGTTCCAACTCTGTCCTCAATGGTAACAAAGCATCTGTGACCAACCTCAGGTAGGACTGTGATCTTATCTGGGGTTGATTACAGATGTCCGTGGTCGGCAGTGGCCATTTACCATCAGATAGACTGCATGCTCGTTTGCTACATCCGTAACATAAACAAACTAAAATATTTTATAGCTTGCTTTATCGCTATGCACAGAAAGCAGTGACCACAGATTTGCTACATATTTAAAACTTATTTAACTTATCATAATAAAATTACACAAATAAATATAATTCTTAGTTAAAATATCGACCGCATACATGAGACAGGATAATGGGACCCAATTTGATATAGGTACTTGAATCTCGTCTAGACATTCACCATTAAAACATGGCGGGAAAATTTCCACCCCTTTCCATAAGAAATAGCGATACAATCATACAAATGCAGACTATAAATATATCTCAATATTTTTTTGCAATTAAAGTTGTGAAGGGGTATTCAATCGGTATACAACAAATGTAGAGAAATTAGTAGTTTTAAATATCTGTATTAAACCTCCAAGAGGTAGAGAAGGTTTCCCAGAAGCTAATCACGAATGTGTTCGATTCTTTATGTAATCTTAATAGTTATTAACTTGGAACGTCGTATGTTCCGGTACTAAAGACGTATAAACTCAGCGGCACGAACACTACTGTTAATGCGGAAATTAACGTCAAGACGTGGTATGGTACCACCACAATTGAATCACCATTAAATCTAGTTGATTAGTGAATCGTAGAGCCGTGGATACAGTCACTGGGACTAAAATCTTCTCGTCAAATGTATTATTTTGCTTGCGATCTTGCATATAACCAGACATAAAAGAATAAAATCAATTTTTTTATTGTGAATAATGAAAAATACAAGCCTGTGTAAGATCTCCTAGGGGACTACATTTTTATTATTGTGTACTGTATGTATGTTACCAAATGCATACCACATCCAATCATAGTAATTTTACACATTGATTAACAAATAAAAAATGTAGGCCAAGACAACAATCCACAGACCTTTGTACATGTAAGAATTGTCAGAATGCATACAAACCATTAAAATTTCAACGTGAAAACCAAGAAACAAAGGCTCTTAGAACTAGTGACGTGTAATCAAGCTCCTTTTGTGTGAGGTACTCGCTTTTTAATTTCACCACTGCGGCCCGACGGAAGCATGCTTGGTTTAACGCCGACTTTTGGTAAAAGCAGATTTTTCACTTAAAAAACGTAAAAATATGTATGACTAACAGGTATGTTATTCAAACAAAGAGGTGCATTAGCAAATCATACTAAAACGTACAAGAAAATGTACATAAATCCCATTCCCTTGGAATGCTCATCTAACCGCGCTATATTATTACCTGATACATTTTCCCTCCAACAGAAAAACACCCTTTAATTTTACTCACAGGACTGACGATGTCGTAACACAAGAGCTTAGGTGTATTTAATGACATTCGATTTTGCAATTAAAGTACGACACGTAGAGTCGAAAATAGATTGCATGTCTGGAATTATAAAAGATTTTTCTTGAGCTGCAATGAAATGTGTATTGCTTTAGAGACGATGCAGGTCCTGTTGTCTCTCCCTTTCCACTTGAGTTTTCCACAGACAAGAACATTTATACCTATTAAAAGTCACAAAGTAACACTACATATTTTTCTGAATACATTTTAATATGCTCTCTAGATGAAAGTGGTTGCTTCCAGCTGATTCTGTGAAATAAATAAATCTCTAATCATTCAACTAATTTATTAGCATTATTTATTTCATTTTTTTTATAATAAGGAAGTTGTTACTTATACGAGAGCACCTGATGCTAAGTCCTTGTAATTAATGTATATGTTATTTTATCTATACTAATACATAAAATGTTTGTCTGTCTGTCTGTTTGGCTGAAGTAAACTTCTAAATGACTGAACCGATATTGACGGGACATTCACTGAGAGATAGCGGAAGGTCTAAGGCGTAACTTAGGCTACTTTAATTTTTGAAAAAAGCACTAGCACGCGCTACACGCGCTTGCGGCCGCCGTCGCGGGTGGAAATGTGAGTTGCAATTAGCCAGATATAAATATATATCTCTTTTTACTTTTTTAACGCGGGTGAAACCGCGGTGATCAGCTAGTTTTAAAATAAAGATATTCACGTAAAAAATTTGACAAATGAATTTATTTATATTTTGTTACTTTACAAGTATTTTTCACTTTAAGAAATAAGAATTTACCAATTAACAAACTTTATACATTACTATCTATATTACATATAAATTACACTGAACGTAATATACATCAATAAAACCCTATGATTCATATGGTACAGTACTTACTCTATCGACGACGGACAGAATTCCGTGTTCGATCTCAGCCCAAGCATACATTTAAACGGTGGCATGCATACATAGACCTATTCTGGGTAATCATACACTGTTCTATAGATCTGTGGAATCCACAGCAGTTTGTTTTGTATTGTGGGGACCGTACAGGAATGTAGAAGTGTTAATCAATGAAATACAGCGGTGACAGCGCGTTGATGTCTTTCCTACGCAACCAAATTTCCAATTAATCTCAAGGTTCACACTTTGCATAAATCTCTAAATATACCAATATATTCCTAAATTGATAATCAGTTGCTATTATTATCATAAGTTCATTATGTATTCATACGTCTTAAAAACAGCGTACTTTAATGAGAGCAAAATATTTTTAATTATTCATTATATCGAAAGAAACAGTTAATAGGTGTTTTTGATAATAAATCTGAATAAGGTGTTATATTCTAAAATTTTCCGTAAGATAAACAAGTATATGATAGGCTTAAGGTGCACAATGCTCTTATTATGGTTATAACAGGCACAGTATAATTGGCATTTCCAATTGGTAAGCAATTTGGAAAGCAACATCAAAGCACAACAAACCTACAAATCTGTTCTCTCAATTACACAAAAAAATACAAATGAATCTTCATATAAAGTCATGTTAAATACACAATAAATCATGTGTACCCACATTTTTGCACCGAACCCCCTTAATTAGACGGCAATGTAATTATGATGAAGCGTTTAATAGAATTTTGCTTGCACATCGTACGATGCAGGCACCGCCCTCCCCGCCCATGTGCCTACTGCTTTGTCTCGTGCTTATAATTTATAGTCAACTTAGACATTCATTCTTTGCTTATTTTATAACACTTAATCTTTTGGTGCCAAATTAAATAACTTTTTTGGAGCGAGTATAGTAATATATTGCCAGTTTTGTAGTTTTTAGCGCTGTTTTGTTGATAAAATGACAAATTAAACAAAACAAGAACTGTTTCTACAGAATTGAATCAAGATCCTTGACTGGATAGCATAAAAGATGCTTCTTAGCTGCGAATGACTAATAAATAGCTGCGAATGACGAATAGTAAATAAATAATAGGTAGCCTTGCAGCGTTTTTTTGTAATTACATATATATATTATATTGAAGTCATTAAAAATATTATCCATCTGAAAAGTGGTCTTATTTCATGGATATACTTAATGAGTACAAAACTGGTTTGTGTTTTACCTAAACTCGGTCTAAGATGCATTTCTGTTAATGAGGACTAAGTAAATGCGTCGTGGACTGATGATTCATAATGATCCTGAATGTGCACGGCAAGGTTTCGCCCTAAAGTCATTCTATCTACACAGCCAAGAGCGGTGGTCATAAGTGGCTACGACAAATATATGTATATAATGTTATATATTTACCTTCTTTACATTTTGTAAGCAATGAAACAAAAGGGCACTGTTTCCTTTCAAATTGAATAAACTGCATTGAATGTTCTTGTTTCAGGTTAACCAACAAATAAAATCTAGGATTTTCATTTCCTAAGCTTTTATTTAGAAAAGTGTAAAATTGAAGGATTAAATATTAAATTATTTTGAAGGTGGTAGAACACTTTTTGGTTCGACACCGGCGCTACCACCGCCACACCTATTTATGCCTTATAACAGCAGTGTTAAGCGCTGCTGTGTTTTGGTCTGAAGGGTGTGGTAAGGGAGACATATTCATTTGAGGCGTTCCAGCTAAGTCCTCAGGGGTAGAAACGCATCTGTGGCCGCACCAGGTGGGGCTGTGATCTTATCTGGGGTTGATTACAGATGTTCATGGGCGGCAGTGGCCAGTTACCATCACATTGGCTGCATGCTCGTTTACTACTTCATTAAACAAATAAAAAAATAAGAGTTAACGCGTTTAATAACATTTTGTTTATACTCCTGCACAGTGCACGCGTCCGCCTCCCCGCCCATGCGCCTACCGCCTCTTTGTCTCGTCTTCGTAATATGCAGGTTGGGCCACTAAACACTCATTAAATTATTATGTGAGAATAAAATAGTTAGCTATTTTCGTAATAACTAAAGTTTATAGTTTATTTTTAGAAGGTGGGAGAATCCTTTGTGGATGTCTGGACACCCTACCGCCATATATATTTCTAATATTTCTGCCTAATAACAATACTGTTGTTAAGAGGTCTTAAAGGGTGTGGTAATGACGTACTTGGCCAAGGCGATCCAGCTTAGACTTCAAGAGAAGCAACGCATCTATGACTTCTCTTTAATCATATACAACAATACTCTTCAATGTGGAGTGTAGACACTATGTACTTTATGAAGGTTAAGCCTTTCTGGGTTCTGGGAGCACGATACCTTAAATAATAAATTCCTTGAATATTCAATATATTGGATGTACACAATTAAGCAGGCATAACACAAAATTTGTAACAAAAAGAAGAATTAATTTTGATTCTAAGTTATTTGAATAGAAATAGGCATTTAAATTGAACAATGTTTTCATTTAAAGTATTAACTGTGATCCTCTGGCTTATTAAGGGGTATTTGTACTTAATTATTTTATGTAATCCATAATATAGTTAAACAAAAATGTAGAGGATGTATTTTGAGTGACATAGGATATATTAAAGATTTTGATAAATTAATATAATAAATAAACCTTAATTAGGTCACATTTAAATTAATTTCTTTTTGCGAATTTATGGCAATATAAATCTTCGAATAAATCATTTAATAATAATTAATAAATACATAGTATAACGCAACGCAACTTCAATTATTAAATTATACAGCAACTAACATCAAAAAGCAACTACATATAAATCCACCGAAAGCCTGTAAAGTATAAATCAAAAATTCATTTAAAACTCCAACAGTTAAAGGCAATACTTGTTAATACATCAATCCAAAATTGCTCCGTTCAAAAACTACGTATCGGCGTAAAAAGGCCCACTTAATAAAACAGTGTCCATACGATAATTCAATTTGGCTTTGTTGCTAGGTCGCCTCGAAAGCCATACCGCGTCCCACTCCAAATTGTGATTAAAGTAACCTAATACACACAATAACAAGTCACGCATTTACCGACTATGTGTTTAATTTGAAACAAAAAGATTATAAGCCGGATTCCTAGCAAGCAACTTAATACCAACTCTAATTACAAATTAGTTAAGGCTCAAAATGCGATAGCCGTACCAGAGAAACATCATGTTGCGCTTGTGTGCTGTGAAAGCTACACATTCATTTATAAGTATAAACGTCATATTGTACACAACACCTCTACTGTTGCATGGTGTATATGTGTGTGTTTTACAGAAGCGAAACAGCTTATAACCATGAAGCGTCATTTAGACTTAATCTTTACGAATTAGAGTCTTGTTTAGTCCAAAATTGAGGCAATGAAAATATGTTTTCTAAGTGTGCACATCACAACGGTTGAGTAGAGTATCGAAGAATGCGGAGCGTGAATTACCATGTTTAGGGAGTTGTCAGTTTGACAATTTTGCTCTTATTTGGATTTGCGTTCGGATTACGCAGATCGCAAACACTTTAACGTCTATTTAGAAGTTAGTAATGCCTTTTATGAGCCTATTAGGGATGAAGTTAGTAAGCAATCGATAACATCATTAAGTGAATTGATTTAGAAAAATGGTTATTTATAGTTCTTGTTTATTATTTCTTCACGAATTGTAAGCATTAATAATACTTGCTTTTTAATTAATAATAAATACTTATATAGCATTGAGTACAGTAGCAGTTTTAAATTGATTTAAAAATTAAAGAGTTGTACAACAATACAATGTTTATTCGCGCAAGCGTCGCGTATAAAAGCGGTAGAGTCGACCGACAAACGTATCAATTACTAAATTGAATTAAACGGTATAAACCGCGCGCCACAATAAGCGATCACGGCGCATCGCTCGCATTAGCTACTGACAGCTACGTGTGTGTATCGCGATCGTAAGGACTCGTACAAACTAAGACGTTTGACACTCACTTACATATGAGGAGAAACTTAGACCACAGAGGAATTTCAATTAATTTGACAACGGCTTCAGGAAGACAGACTCCTGCTCTATATTTGGTTCCTAATACATGGACTGCACGGTCGTTTGTACTTCAATCTTATGAATAAAGTTTGTTTAAAATCGATTTAAACACGATTTATTAGACTAGGTCGTGTCCACTCTGCATTACATTAAGCGTATTTGTTGGTAAGTAGTGGAATGCCACATCAATATAAACTAAATATTATTAACAAAAAATAAAATACTTTTTAAGAGGTTGTGGAATAATTTTGAATGGAATTTAAAGCATTTGAAAGAAATAATTGCAAAAAATATTTATTTAAACAATCCATTCTAATTCCCTTTTAAATTACGTAATAGTTGAAGCAATTTTGAAAAGGGCGCCAAATATTTCGCTTGTCGCTATTATCACAATGCATTGAATAGAGCTTTAATATTTACGTGACGCTCACACACAGTTACCAGCTAACACGTGCCACCTTTCAACTCAATATAAGCTCTATGCTAACGCAATAAAACTGTGAATACATACAACAGTTTCAGCGTTATATGGACTACAAGCCGCCACCACACCGAGTGGCGAAGTCCGGCAACGTCGCGCCCAAATTTATGTGACATTAATTTCACAAAACTCTACCTCTAACGCCATCTAGTGGTGCGCTCTGAACTTTTCCCTCGGCTTTCTGAGCGAGATAGAAACATTTAATAATATCACTTTCACGGTCTCGTACTTAAAGCAAAGCGGTTTGCAGTGTACAGTTTGTTTGTGTCTGTAAACAGCGCGCCCGCCGAGGTGTACCGCGCATGAATGAAATGGATGACCCGTAGAGCGAGACGGCACGACGCAGCTGGCATATGCGAGAAAAAGATGGCGCAGAAGCGCGAAGCGTGCAGCGTACATCGTTTATCAGATTACATGCGGAGTATCGCGAGCGTGGCGATGTTTTGACACGCGATAATCACGAGATAATGCGGGCGATCTCTGCGACGTTTAGGTTTATATTCGCTTTTTACAGAGCGGAGTGTTGGCAGTAGCGAGGCGATAAAATAATACCATAATAATAATAGCTAGCGTGTTCAGATATATGACGTATACGGTCGCCAGGTGACGCTGCGGCGTCCACACGCAATCTTAACATGTCTTAGCAAACTAGTTGCCGTGTGGTGTTGACAAATGTTTCCTTCCGCGCCATTTAGTCTTACAATATCATAACATTCAATCTTCCTTAGGAACGCAATTCGCAAATGATGCACTTTCTATTTTAATGGATTCCCATTAAAATACTGATAAGATGAATAAACTATATTAAATACTAATTAACATGAAGCACTTAGCTTTTTACTTAATGTTAATTATTAAAAATATAGTAAAAAAAAAACAAAAAAAAAACACGATTTTGTATCACAAATACAGAAATGAACCAAAATGTGAAAAATAATTGTTGCAAAAAAAGCGTGAGGTGCTTTTTGATATATTTGACACCCCAAGGTTTTTTAACAATAATTATTTTTTGCTTTTTAGTTCGTTTTATCACAAAAGCGTGTTTTTTCGTTTTTTTTTTAACTATTGCTTATTTTTCAGATTTTTCTTTGTTTTGTCAATTGCTTTGTCATCGGTCCCTGATAAGTAAAAGTTTCAAATTAAACCAACGTTTCAAAGTCGGTCAAAATGACGTTCAAAGATTCCGTTACATACAAACGTTCAACCGAAACTAATAAAAACGTGTTAATAAGAAATAAACTTAATAAATTGCTTCATAACCCCCCCTTTTAATTTATAATGAAATAAAAACTACAGAGACAAAAGTCTCCTTACATGACCCTTAATTTTTTTGAAGCGCACGAACTTCATAATACTTTGAATATTTCTTCTAACGCCATCTATCGTTGAGTAGCGTGCATAATTTTTCATGCGCTATATTATATTTAAGGGTTTACGTGATTATTATTTTGTTTAGTCTGTTAATAAAAAAATAAATATTGAAATATTTCAAAACATTATAAAAAATCAATTAATAAATAGTTATTATATTTTTAATGTTTTCATTAACATTAGTTAACAACTATTTGTTACATAATTCAATTACAAAGGTTATTATTTAAATGAATTTATATCAATGACCTAATAATATTTACTCACATTAACACATATATTGAGCAAAGACGCACCTAGTGTTAGTTTATGCATTCGAAATTCCTTGATCGTTATTTTTGGAGGAACGATGTTTATCTTATAGCCTGCTTCGTAAACGTACCGTGTTGTTTTAGTATCGAATTTGTTTTTTATTTTGGTAATTTTATATGCCGGAGGGGTTTAATCGATGCTAATTGATTATAGACGAATTTCGAAGTCACCTGCGGTGGCTTTTATGAGACTTTTTGCAGCTACTCCAAAACAAATACCATTAAAGCAGGTAACATAATATTTACATGATTAAGAAAAGATAATACGAAATTAGAAAACTCGAAACACGGATAATAATACACTAGTAAATATCATTCGACAAAAATATTGTGTGTAAAATTGTGTATGCATATATATAATTGTCTCTCATAGTGCTACCGGGCTGAGAATTCTAAGAAATAAATTTCAAATTTGAGTAATTAACGAAAACAGTGTACTTATTATGTGATCTACATAAGCATTTATAGTACTAGAGAATCACCCAAGGAAATAACAAACACTCAGGCCTAGAAATGTAAAAACAGCATATAAAATAGCAGTAATTTATGATTGGATCCTCTTCTCAAATAAAGGGATATTTAAAAATACTCATGGTGACAGGCAAGTTCTCCAAAATATAAACAGAAGAGTATAAAAACTAAAAAAGTAATATCAATTACTGCATCGATAGCAAATGACCAACGTGCCACCGATGTAGGAGATAGCGTTTATCGCCGGAATTAGATCGTCACGTCTGGTTGGCTCGGTTTACATATTCTTCTTGTGTGAACGTAAATCTTCCATTGATTTACGCATAAGCACGTACTCTAATTTACAGCTGCTCCGATTCCGAGGTTTTATTCGATGGAAAGTACCCACTCGGTGTGACTTACAAAATATTTCTAAAAATATAGGCAACAATATTAAATGTTTGTCGCTGCATGAAAGTGCCCTAATTTCGCCTATTTTCCAGCAGTTTCTAGAAGTGTTTATTAATATATGCTTAAATATTAGTAAATTTCAAGATCATGGGGTTACTATGTTCATAAATTACTGTAACATGAAAATTAATTACTATAATTTTATATCACCTCCGTGCCAAGTAATGATGGTCGTTTCAGTGTCACTCGTATTAATTAAATATATCTGTAATCTTTGTATGTATTTGAATACCAAAATGAGGTCCATATGAATGACCTACATGTTACATAGTTATGTAAAGTTTTGTTAATAATTCGTATTTAAATAGGTACAAATATTATACCTACTCGAAACCTTTTTTGAAAAAATATAATACACTTTATGTTGTAAATGAATCACGTGAGGATTCTCTTTTGTTATCATCAATTAAACCAGCAATATAAAGGAACTATACTGTATGTATGAGAATTCCCTTAAGAAGAAATACTTATTCAATAACAATGATTCAGATATTCTAACAATCTAAAGATGGAAATAATAAAATCTGTTGTAGTAAATGGGGAAATCGATGTTCCGAGTAAGCACGCTTCTCTGACCCAATTCGACACTTCGTTAATAGATATTTTTCGGCGTTATGTAGCTGATTTATGGGAGGTATAAAACCGACCAGACGCCAGATCATTACGCTAGCCACAGATTGGGGATTGAGCACCAGTTGGGTGGTCTACCGCCAGCCATTGTTTACGACTTGACATCAATTTGAATCTTTACAAAGAGACTTACGTAATTAAAATATTTCCCAAAAATTAACTTTATTATTATGGATAATTCGTGTGGGTGATGCTTAACCAAACATTATCTACTAAAACCTACATTTTTACTATCTTTAATAGGTACTAATTACCTTAGCAAAAACTAACTTTATAGATAGATACACTGCACTGGTGGTAGCATAAAGAAATAGGTGTACTAGTAGATAACTGTAATTCACACATAAATATAATTTTTCGTAAAATTTCACCGACATTCTCATAACCCACAATATTAAGGGTTACCAGGACCCCTGGATTTTATGATTACTTTTTTATCTTTGTTCATGATACTAAATTATTTACCAATCATGGAATTATTAACAATTCGCAGAATATAAAAAAATGTAACAGGGAATTCTAAAATACAACA